>JAHRHJ020000487.1:0-69353 GCA_019776745.2 Taxus chinensis | reverse complement strand
ATAGTCAATTTTGATCAAATAAATATGGAAAAGTAGTTTTCATATATTCCATATTTTTCAAGGTTATAGTTGCTATTGTTGCAAATCAGCAGCACCCCTGGATGCAAATCAGGTTTCTAAGTTGATGTTTCAGGCATCCAGTGTGATTGCACAACATTGAAACCTCTCTCCAAGTGTGGGACTTGTAAAATGAGAGAGGAATCTCCAGATTAGAGGTTGGTTCCTCAAAATCCTTTGATCAGATCTATTATTTGCACAACTGTAGAGGTTCAGATCCTAATTTTATCTTAATTTTCAAGGAGACAAGGATAAGAAATGTAAAAATTAAAACTAAACTAATAAGGGTGATACACCAAAGGAGTGGTGAGCACTTCTTACTCATGAAAATTGACACAAATCAGAAATTGCAACATAAAACATCATGCACAGGTTGATAAGCTGTAAACAAGGGTTTGAAATGAAGAAAAACAACACATACAAAGGACTGAAAGCATTCACAGACCCTGCATTGTGATTTTCAACATCAAAATCCTTGTATTCCAACACCAAAGATGCAGAAAAAACCTGTTACAATCCCTAAAAGGTCTGATACTTGCCAAAATCACTTGTTTAAAGTGAAAACAGAAGCTTGCTATGCAAAAAAAGTGTTCCCCCCTTTGAAAAATGAGCCAAATCTGGCTTTACAGTGCATGGGTCGAGCCCAGGAGAGAGAAAATGTGAAAAAAACGTGGGAGCCATTCCCCATTGACCAAAATGCATTAAAAACAGCATGGAGGTCCTTATAAACCCATGCCCTGACATTTTTGACCATGCTGGAGAAGAATGCGACCCATTTTGCATTAAAATTGGTTGTTGAAAATGTTAGTTCTGTCCATGGGCGCATACCAGAAGTGTTTTTTTATTTTTCTCCCTCCAAACTAAACCAAAATTCAAAATTGACCATGGAATCTTATAGAGCATTTCACACCATCTTTCCATTGATATAAATAACGTGAAAATCTGAGCTCTGGATCGAAAGTTATGGTGATTTGAAGTTTTAGGGAAAAAATAGGCCAAAATCGGATCGCTTTGATATTTTTGACCTAGACACATGGCGAGTTCTGATTGGCTGTGGACCTTGCAAGGGAAAATTTCCCACAAAAACTCCACCGAGCCATAACTTGAAAAATACGTGGAGTTAGGAGGAAATATTTACCTTTCTAGAAAGCTGAGAAAGAGCTCTATCTAATGGTGTCATTTCTAGAAGGTTTTGAGTGCCTAAAAAGTAAAAATTTATGACTGAGGCACAATAGAAGGAAAGAATGAAGGGAGTTAGCCAAAAAATGAGCAGGCGGCACATTTTGATAACATTTTCATCATTCAAAAACATAAATAAAATGGTGAAACACCTTATTTCATCATCAGATGTTTCCTAAAACTTGAAGGTGCAACAAAAAAAATGCAAAACTATGTACAAATAAAAATTTCATACATATCCAAAATGGGAACATGTAGAGAGTTCACAAGCACTTATTTTAAATAAAACCTAACTACAACATAACAATGTACCACAAACACTTAGAGGAATCAAGAACCTAAACTACTATGTACATAAATGATATTCATCCTTAGTAAAAATGCTTTAATTAGATCCCATTAACTAGAATTTGTAGTTCTTCTTCATCTAACTTTGACAATTGGAAAGAATTAATTTATTTGCACCCTAAAATCAAGTAAGGGCCACTCTATATTACATCAAACTTGGAGTGCCTTCCTAGTTTGGCCCTATCTACATCTCCTTTCAGAACCAAGTCTCCTTCTTGGAAGGTTCTATTTCTAGCTTTCTTATCAAAGAAATTCTTGATCAAATCTTGGTCCTTCTCCATGATCTTCACTGCTTGGTTCCTCATCTCCTCTAACTCCATGATCTCCACATACCTAGATTCCATGGGCTCAAATTTAGATAGCCTCCAACTGCTTAAGAAATTATAGTACTGGAAACTTAAGGGATTATGGGCATCCTTGCTTCCCTTCCATAGACCAACCTGTAAGGAGAGTTTCCTATTAACCTCTTGGGGGTAATCCTATCATCTCATAAGGGATGATTTCATCTTGGTATGCCAAGTTCTTTACTTTTCATCGAGAGTTCTTCTTATGATTTCTCAACAAGTTCTTGTTTGTGGACTATGCTTGCCCGTCTACTCTATGGGTAGTAGTTAGAAGAAGTGCTCAAGTAGATGCCATTTCTAATAGATTAGACATCTTTACTCTAAGAAAAGGTAAGGCATTATTTGATATTATAGTGGAAGGGACACCAAACCTTGTTGCAATACCTTAATAGAAATCTAGAATGTTGGCTTCCTTTTCTTCCTTAAGGGCAATTACTTCTGTCCACTTAGTGAAGTATTTTGTGGCTGTAATAATATATTTGTGACCTACGCTAGAACTTGGATTGATCACCCCAATATGATCCAACCCCCCATTGCATGAAATAATGTTTAACCTAAGATAGGATGGAGTGGGAGGGATGCTAGCTTCTCTTTTCCTATAAATAAGGAACACTTCTCACATTTCTTTATCCATGAGTAGAAATCGTTGAAAATATTAGGCCACCAATAACCAGCCCTCATGATTATAAGGGATGTAATCCTTGGGGTAAAACTACCACCTGTCTCTCCATGATTAAACTCCTGTAATACCTTATTTATCTAATATTTTTTAATGCATCTTAGGAGGACACCATTCATGTCCCTTTTGAACAAAATATTATCTACAAACACATAGGGTATGGTTCGTAATCTCAAATACCTTCTTTTGGCCTTACTCAGACCTTGAGAGATTTGACATGTTTGGAGGAAGTGTAATATATTATTATTCTAGAAATGAGTGGGCACACCATCTACTGTTTATCATTGATCATCTTGTAACACCAAAACAACTTCTTCTTCCTTTCTTGATTCAACATGTTGACTTAAAAATAGTTGTTCACACAAACCTTTGCCGATAACCAGCTTGGTTGCCTTGATATCAATTTCATACTCCATGATCTTGGTTATCCAACCAGCCATCTTCTCTTTGAGATCCTTGTTTAAAAGAAAATATTTCACACCCACATGTGAAACTAGTAAATGAATTCTATTATTTGAAACTAGATTCCTGAATTTCTTTAAACTTCTTATCACAGCTAGGACATGTTTTTCAATAAATGAATATCTCACCTCATAATATTTAAATCCCTAGCTGAAGAATGCAATAGGTTGCTCCATTCCTTCTTGATTCAGCTGCACTAGAATGGTATATATTGCATCTATGTCACTAAAAGCATATAGAGTGAATTCTTTCAAAAAAATGGATTGATGAGGGTTAGAGCCTATGAAATGGCCTACTTTATAGCTTCAAAACTTTCTTTTCCTTTGATAGTCCATTTGAAATACATATTCTTCCTCAACATCAAAGTTAGTGGCTTGAAAAGGTTAGAAAAGTTAGGAACAAACCTCCTAAAAAAATTATTTTCCACAAGAAACATTGGAGAAGCTGCTTATGACTTAGCAATAGAAATGATCAAATAACTTCAAATTTTTTTGGATCAATCATCAACCCTTATTTATACATTATGTTTCCTAATATCTTACCTTCATGTGATAGGAAAATGCACTTTTTCAGACTTAAAGACACTCTGAATCTTCTACATTTGGAAAACTTGTTTTAGGTAAAAGAGGTGACTTGCTACATTTTTAGAGAATATAATAATGTCATATAGTTACATAAGAATTGTCTTGTTTATCAACCCCTTGAATGTCATGTCCATAGCCCTTTGGAATGTATCTCTAGCATTTGAAAAAATGAATGGAAGTTTCTTATAGGCATAAGTGCCCCACTTCATAGTGAAGGCTATCTTGAACTAGTCATCTTCCTTCACCATGATTTAATTATAGCCTGAGTAGCCATCCATAAATGAGAACATTTCAGAACTGGATACAATGTGTAGGATTTTCTCCATTGAAGGAAGTGGATAATGGTCCTTGAGAGAGACACTGTTAAAGTCTTAGAAATCCACACATAACCTGATTTCCCCATTATTTTTCCTAACCAATACCATATTTTCTACCCATGAAGAGTGCTTGATTGGAAAGATGATGCTTTCATCAATGAGTTTGTTCAGTTCCCTTCTCATGACAGGATCGATATAAGGGTTGATCAGACTTTCTTTCTATTTAACAAGCTTGGATTTTGGGTCTAAATCAATAGTTTGTTGTACCAACTTTGAATTAAACCATCTTAAGTCTTTATAGTTCCAAGAAAATACATCTGAAAATTCTTGGCAAAGTTGTATAAATTGAAATTTTTCTTGATCAGTACTTACCTTGAAAATTTGAAGTGTTTTTCCTTCTCTAACTGAAATTGGCTCTGAATCTTCACCTTTGACCTCAATGTTTTCTTTTTCCCTCTGGAACTGATCATTGGGGTTGAATGCTGACTCCAAAGTCCCAAGAACTTTTGGGAGCTTATTTGTTCTCAACTGAACTACCTAATCATGATACTTCTACTCTAATTTTTCTTGATTTCCTCAAGAGAAGTCATCTTCCTCTTGCAATAAATTGATGATTCACTAATTATTTTCAAATAATTTCCAACTAGTGTTATTATCTAGGAAATTTGGTCTTACAACTGTTATCCAAACTGAGCCCCTGCTTATTTTGGCTAACTTGCCTTCATTCTTTCCTTTCTTGTGCTTCAAGTTTAATTTTAACACATTTAAAGCACTCAAAAGATTCTAGAAATGGCTTCATCATATAGGATTTTTCTTCCCCTTTCCATAAATGTAAAGAATTCCTCCTAACTCCATGTATTTTTTGAGTTATGGAATGGTGGAGTTTGGAGGAGAAATTTTCCTAAGGCGGGCTCGCGGAGCTAAGTTGGAAAATTTGCAAAGGAAATTGGCAAGTTGGCAGAAGCGTGGAGAGAAATTTGGAGCTTAGCCCTTTTGGGGTTAAAATAATCAAAGTTAAATTTTATCCTACATCTCGAAGGAGGAACAAAGTGCATTCGCGGGGCCAGGGAGATAAATTTTCCACTTAGACTTTTTGGGCAAAAGGGTTAAAGTCGAGAATTGGCCCGTGGATCTGGCAAAGGAAAATGGAAGGGAAATGGCCAAGGTTCTGCATCCAATAGAAAGGTTTCATGTGTCCATTCATCAGTGGGGTTCGGGGCATCGGGAGGATTTTGAAATTTTTTCCAAAGTGGTGAAAAATTTAAAAGTGAAAAATGGAGCGCATTCCTGCCAAGCAATCAAATGATGCCACATGTCTCAGAGTGGCGAGGCACTGAGATTTTTTGGAAACTTTTCCAATTTCACAAAAAGGGGAAAAAATATTTTTTTGAAGCCATGGAACATCTAGAAGGTACCACATGTTGTGCATACATGAAGGGCTGAGGAGATTTTTGTAGAATTTTTCCAAAAGGGAAAAATTTAAAGTTTGACCCCACCGACCCCAACTTTGACTCTGTTTTTTACCAGTTTTTCCCTAAATCTTCATAGGGCCATATATTTTGAAATAGAGATCGATTTTTTGTGATATTCGTGTCATGGAAAGCTATTGAAATCCTCTACGCGATGGACACTTCAATTTTAAATTTTGATGGAGTTTTGTGGGAAAAAAAAGGGAAAACATCTCTGACACGGGAAAAAATGTAGAACTAACCCCCAACCACCAAAATTGATGAAGTATGGCATATGTTTCTTCTCTATCATGGCTTAACGCATCAAAATATGGATTTATGAGGGTGCCCTTGCAATTTTAATGAATCTTGTCAGTGGTTGGAGATGTCAAATAGATTTTCCTGCATTATCTCATTTCCTTCATTCTGTTTGAGAGATAAAAAGCCAATTTTGGCTCATTTGTAAAAGGTTATTCATCCTTCTTCTCTACCTCTCCCTTCTTTTCTTCCCTAGGATCAAAAATGGAGGTTGAACCTTTTCCCCTACTCTGTAATGGAATTTTTACCTCTTACTCATGAAATGATGTTCTGTGCAAACTTCTGGAGCATTAAAAAATGTGTTTTGTGATGCATTTGTCCATCCATTCTCATTTTTTGGTTTTTTTTCTTCTTGCCTCTCTTCATTGCAGGTATTTTTGCATGTTTGGATGTTCATTTCAGGTTTTGGAGTTGTGTTTATGGAGTTTTGAAACATATTCTATGTGAAATCCATCTTTGGTGTGTGATGCACTTGTCCATTCTTTCCATTGCTCACCTCTTCTTGTTCCATGGAAGTTTTGATAGATAATCAACACTTTCCTTCTCTGGTGTATCACCGTTTTAGTGTAGGCTCTATTTTTCCTTGTTTTCTTTCTCTCCTTGTCTCCTTGGAAGTTAGATTAGGATTAAATTAGCTTTCCTACACTAGAATATCTTATGGTGGGTAGTTTAGGAAGAGGAACCAGCCTTCTCTAGAGATCTTTCCCCATTTGCAAAGGTCCCACACTTAGGGAAAACTCCATGTTGTGCATTCACACCAAATGAAATTGCCTTAGAAACATAGATCCATAACTCATTTGGCGGTGCTGTGAATTTTCACTAAAAACAACCACTTTGATCTCGCTTGATACTTTCAACAATATCAAATGTTGCCCCAAATTCTGTAAGTCTTTTTACAGCCTCATTCTTCTTTTCCAATATCGCCTCAATGTTTAATGCTTAAAATTACTCTATGAGATACCATAACTAATGTTTTTATCTCTTTAAGAGACCATTGTTAGCCATATTTTCCCCTCTAACCTAGTTTACTATCAACTCATTGTCCCTAAAAAAATCCAAGTTCTTAATACCTTTCTTTCTTGCCCAATGCAATCCATGGGTTAGATCCTCGTATTTAGTTGTGTTATTTGAACAAGAAAACTAAAAACATAAAGCTAAGTAGTATTTTATAACTTGTTGTGAAACAAGCATTTCTCTTCCTCCAGCGTCTTGTCCACTCCTTGAGCCATCAAAGAATAACTGCCATACTTGATTATCATATTTTTTATTTGATTTCGTGATGTTGGGGAGAGGTGGATTTTCTTCATGCAAATAATAAATTCCCAACTCAACTTCCTCCATTTCTTTGTATGGATCAGATTTATGCCTCTTGTTTTCCCATTCATTAAGAGTCAAGTCTAGAATGCATCTAACCTTGGTGTTCATCTCTGGAGTGCTTGGAAAGTCTTCTTGATCAAAAGATGAGCAATTTGCATTGATTGGGCTTGGTACATATGGATCAATATGAAAGTTTGCAATATACTCAGATCTGATTGTATCCTTAGCTCCATACCTTGTCTTGAAGAGCATATGTGACCAATTAGCTGATAACTACACACCAATTTTAGATGTGAAGTCTCTTCACAAGCACAATGCAAAGAGTGATGACAAGTCGATCATTGATACATATTACAACATAGTGACATTAGGGCATGCATGTAGTGTGAGGGTCAATCCCTTGATCACACCAACAATTTTCACTATTGTTCCATCTAATTTCACTACGCCTCTTAAAATGACTTCATACTGAAGGCCCAGTTGATTAGATTTTTTCTTGGGCATCATTGAGCTACTTTCTACCAAATTAATTATGCAATTGTGTTTAATACTGTCCCCAATAATTAGACATATATATAATGGAGGAGGATTCATATTTTGACCTATCTTACCTCCATGATTTCCTTCTTGTGGAGCTGTATTACGAAGTACCTTCTCTTGACCCATGGATGACTCATTTTATGCTAAACAATTCACCATGGCTGCTTGTAACAACTCCCATTGGCCCGGAATTTTTAATTATTCCCACATGGAAATGTTTACATTTGTTTTCTTCATCTTCTCTACGATATTGAATTGGGGTGAGTTATCCTTCTACTTCCCCTTACTTGGCATGATTTATCCTACACAAGAGCTGTTGTAATTGGTACTTGAGCTGGTCTATAAGGTGGTCTAGGCTGGTTTTGCACATTTGGAGCCGCACCTTGATTGCTAACACCTTGTAAAGTGATAGAAGGATGAGAAACACTTACATTTGATGATTTTCCTCACTATATATTCCTCTTCTTTGACCTTGTGTTGGCTGCTACACCTTGAGAAGGAGCTTGATTCATTCCAAAAAAATACTCAACTTTCCAGTTCACAAGGGTAATTTTTCTTGGAGGTGTCTCTAGAGTAGCTATATGCTATTGATTTTCTTCTTCATTTGTTTCTTGGGGCACACTAACAATTTGTACCATGGCCTAGTTTAGTATAACATTGAAACATGTTTCCCGATTGTGGGGTTGACCATAAGGAAAAAACCATTCATATTCCTATAGAATATTATTCTAGAATGGAACCAAGGCCTAGGATGTTGAAGGTGTATTAGGATTAAATAGCTGAAATAACCTAGTGGGTGGGTTATTTCCTTGATTTTTGTTTGTAACTTGGATAAGAGGTCTATTAGACTGATATGGAGGTCTATTCGGTTGGGCTTGAGGTTGATAAGGTCTAAAATTTTAGGTATGCCTCCTCTTGAGAGTTACCAACTCATTCCCTAGGTTCTGAAATTACTTCATAACTTATTGGAGTTTAGTTGAGGTACTAGAAGAAGAAGTAGAAGCCTTATTGGAACTCTAATTTCTAGGGGTAGGAATAGGGGCTAATGTGGGAGTTTGACTAGAATTAGGGTTCCCCATTTCTAGATAAATAGGCATAGGTGGCCTAGGTGAAATTTTACCATATTGAATCAAGAAATTAAGAGCTCTAATGGCTATGACATAAGCTCTTGGTAGGTTTGATTCGGTGGTTGTTGATGTGCCATCCTGATTGGCCTAAGAACCCTAGTTGATTGGAGAAATGATCTATCAGGTGAAGGTGTAGATAAAGTTCTGTTTGCTAGAGATGGATACCTCTGGGCTCTTTTCCCTCTTCTTTCTCTGTTTGGAGATAGATCCAAGTATTCAAGAGTCCCTTATTCTCCTATTATAGACTGATTTTGAATCCTTCTCATATATTTGGAAAGTTTGGGCTGCTAATACCACTGAATTCTTCCCTTTGGAGTTGTCAAAAGTGTAATCACAAAACCTCTTGTAGTTTGAAAATAAAAAGTGCACACCAATCTTGTTGTAATTAAAAATGAAGAATTCTTTATCCCACCAGGTGTGCCACATCTGTTAGTGAAAAATTACATCACCCTCTGAATGCTTACAAATAAGTGTCTGGGAAATCAGTGTAATTTGCTAACATGGGATTGTCTTAAGGTGTGGAACCTTATAATTGAGACAAACCTCCAGAGAATTTTGGTTCCTCTACCTATTTTAATGCTAAAACTACTCCTAGAAAGGTAAATTCAACTATTCTAACACTAACCTAGAATTTACAAGGGACCAAGGAATAAAGAGATAAATAAGATGAAAATACTAGACTAAGAGAGCTGATAAAATCAAGAAAAAGGGGGGTTGGAGATATCCTTGGTGAGTGAAAATGGAAGGAAATAAGGTAGAAGATGGTAGACAAAAGTGCCACAGTTCAAAGAACACATTTAAACCTCCAATTTCATGGAACAAAATGAATTTAAGTCTTGTAAAAAAATACAACATGCACAGTATACCAAAAAATGCAATGAAAGGAAAAGGAGGAAATACAACTTGAGCTACAGGCAAGAAAATACACAAAACAATGATTTTATTGCTTAAAATGATGCACAATCCATTACAATATAGGCACAAGGTAAAAATCCTTTACAAAATGCATAAATTCGAGGCCTGCGGCTCACAAGAATGCTGGAACAATTTTGGAAAATTTCCTTTACATTCCATAATTTCTCTCCTATAAATGAGGGGAAATTGCATATATATAGAGAAGGGGAGTCTACCAGCCATCAATATTCATTAATTGATTGCACATAGGTATGGGAAACCATGCAAGTTTTCTTTCCAATGGTACATTTCTTGCACAAATAACATGGGTGTCATACCTCATCAACCTAGTTGTTGAGCTACTTTGTATGATGCCATTAATTCCTAGTCTGTAGTTGAAACTCCTTGCTGACACCAAACAGGAACCACCAGCCGATGTCTGACAAGGATGAGAAGAGTCACCATCAATGAGGTAATGATTGTCACTTGGTAGTGAGGAATGCTGATGCATGACAAGAAGATGGCAGTAACACACGACAACAAAGGCATTGACACATGATAGAAAAGGTATTGATGTGTGAAAACAAGGGTGTTGATGTACAACAACAAGGGCATTAAATCCTGATAGTAAACGTGTTGATACGTGAAAGTAAGGGCATTTATACATGATAGCAAAGGCGTTGACGTGCAACAAAAAAGGCATTTATACATTTTTCCATCTCACTCATTAAAACAACTCAAGTCCAAACCTTTGTTGTGATGAGCAAGCTCAGCACAAGATACCTTGTAAACTACTCCCAATTAACTATCAATGCCCAGACCTGTCGGTTAGTCCGTTTCACAAGAGGGGTGCAAATATGGATAACAATTCCCATTCCCATTTTTTTCTCCTCACATAAATAAAAATTCCCCTCTCTGAAATATTTTTACAGTGACAATAAGTGTTTTTCTAAACATTTCTTGGTCTATGAATACCCCATAGGTTATATTAGTATCTATGGTTTCTAGATTTCAATAAATGGGAGTCACCCCATTTTGAAGTGGAGGTACCTTGTCCCACAAGCATTAAAAACTCACATATTTTGTCCCCAAATTAATATTTAGCTGATATTTTTTGGTTCCATGATGGGGAATATTTTAATTTCGTGCACCCTATAGTTCTACAAAATCCTATAACATAATTTAAAAAATATATATATAAAGAGCCTTAATATCTATACCCGATTATATCCTTGCCTCTAATACAAATAACCATCTATGGTGATGCCCTAATATAGCAACCAAATATTTTGTCGCAAGATACTGAATAAGAAAGTTGTAGATTTGAGGTGTTCTATTTGGGAGTACCGTGCAAAAAAACACCCACTTAGATATTGTTTCACAAGTCCTAGATGAAGAAGAAGAGTGAGTTGATTCATTGATAAACCTCCAACTAGATGAGAGGTTACAAAACTAGGAGATAAGAGCATAAAGTAGACATTGGTAGATAAAAGGTATATAAGAGGTGATAAAGCTAGTGGTGTGATAAATCCTACATTCATGTTGCAACAGTAGGCCAATATCATACTTTCTCTCATACGTATTTTAAGATAAGATGCTAAAAATGCTCTTGAATATTTATTTCAACTTCCTCATCATATTCATGCTGCACCTCCCATATCTCCTAATACAAATATCTAACTTAACTCAACACACTAAAAAAGATATGGACAACTTCATTGAACTAATACCCTATTTTGGTGTTCTTTTTAGTCTATATGGCTCAAATAAGCAAAAATTGACCTTTTTCACTTTATATGTCTTCACCAATCATTGTACCCTATTTTAACATCTCAGTTAAAATACAATCAAACCTTTATTAAGATACAAATCATAATAAAATTAAATGTTCTTACCTTATATCAAATTTTCCTTCATTATCACTTCCAAAAACATGCTCAAAATAAGAAAACTTTTATTATTTTGGTCATACCTAACTCCTCACATCAATGCTTTTGATTTATACTCCCTAACAAATTATTTATCAACCTTAAACTTGGATGAAATAAAAAAAAAAAGTCATCAACTTCTTCTCTTTCACTCAAAACTATATCCTGTAGACTCTTAAGAGAAAGCTCTTGGTGGATCCATGGTTGGAAGAATCAAGACATGCCCAACACCATAATGATACCTTCTTTGAATACCCTTTATGCACTAATAGGTGTGTAGTAATTTTTATATTCTTTCTCCCTTCCTAATTCACTTTTCCACCCTAGCTCTTTCATCACCTTTTCTAGTTCCTTGTAGCCATCCCTAAGTCCCTTTTCCAACATAACATTTGATGTAATCACTCATTCAACAAACTCTAAACATTTCTCATCACCCATTTGTCCATTCTAAGTGTTTACGAATTTTAGAGCTTATAATCCCATCATGGATCATTGTTCTCATCAACCTTTACCTTTAAATTAGGCCTAGACACTATACAGTTTCTCCAAGTCACCAACTGTCATTAATAACTTATAGTCTAGGCATGATTATTCAAAATTCCATCTTAAATTTATGTAAGGGTGGTGTTAAGAAGTCTTGTACAAATTTCTAATGGTTAACTCCTCCAATGAGCCATTATCTCACTAAATATCTCCTTCTTTGTGTAACCTAGCCACTATAACAATCTTCTAACACATATCTGATAATGAATTCAAGATAATGCTCTATTTTCAACACTTGAAACCTATAAAGTATGAATGTAGGAGTTACTTCAATTTTTTCTAACAAATTTCAGTCCTTGAACCAACTGTTAGGACCTCTAACCACTAAGGAGTACTCAAACCGTTGTTTAAACCTTGTCACATTCTACTAGAGTGACTTAAAATCATAAAGCACTAAATACTTCTTTTCAAATCCTATTGTTTGGATTCCATATATGTACTCACCTATTGAATGTTTCTAAACTAACAATGAAGGCTAAACATTCTTTAATTCACAAAATGAGACATTTCTTAACCGTGTAAACTATAGATAACAGTCCTTCAACATTCAAGGTCTTCAAGCCAATTAATCAAATAACTAACAAAGTATATGAATTCCATGTTTCTTAGATATATATTTCAAATACCTTCTAATAAAAAGATACAAATATAATTATTTACCTTAAGGACTTCAAGGATTCCATATCTAATAATCCTTGCAATCACAATCACATCGTTTAAGTAGTCTTTATAAACATGACTTTGACCATAAGGGAGAAACCCAACATTTACTAAACTAATTCTTGTTCTATAACCTTATCATTTATTTTCAAGAAAATCTTCATATGCCCATCAAGAAAAATCACAGATCTTTAACCAAGATATTAAGAAAAATTGGAAATTTTATAAGAATAACGTCATTGCATAGTGCAAAAACAAAGTTTCTTTCAAAAACTATAATTTTCCATACAAAATTCCTTCTTCCCTTCTTTTTCCTAACCTCCTCCCCCTCAATGAATCAAAACCAACTCCCCTTCATTAAAATTTTCATCCCTTTTCAACTTACTACCAAACCCTAACTAACTCACACTTGACTCAAAATTCCTATACCTAACAAAAAGACATTCTCACAACTTTGAACATTGATTGGCTCTAACTCCACCCCTAGGACCTATTACAACATGTCTAAACCCCAGTCACATTTCAACCCACCAAGCCTATTTTTAAATAAATTAACAAGACAAATTCCAATTTTGCATACTTAGACATTTTAATTTAAAAATGGGGGGAAAGTATCAAATTTTAAAATTTAAACTCTCTAGTCTCCACCTAGAATTGTGAAATGAACCCAAGTCCTTCTCTAATGACCTCATGAAATAACAAGAAGTTAATTTAACATTTTGAAGTATCCTCTATACTTCCAAGGTGGAGAAAAGAAACTACGTACTAAAAATTTGTTTCTTCTATTGATTCTTGATCTTCTTGATGTGTTCTTGATGTTGCTTCTGCACTCCTACTATCCATGCTTCCTCTATGAACACTTGGATCCCATATGTTATTTCTTCATGATTGCATTTACTTTAAATTTGCTTCTTTTCTTCTTGAGTTTAATCTTTATATTCTTCATCCTCAAGCTTCCATCAAATTTACCTGCACAAACAAACAACACACCAACAAAAACATATTCTTTCTCATGACTCATTATGTCCTTCATTTCTATATAACACTTGTCCATCTTGTTTTCAACACTTGTGGTAGGATTGAAAATTAATCACCTTCTTTTTCTTGCTTGATTTCTTGATCCTTCATGTTTTTCATCATAAAAAATGTTTTAAATCTATACCCGCACCTTTTTTCCTTCTTTTAGATCATTATTTTCCCAATAAATCATTGTTCTCTTAGATGTACCTTCACTATTCTTTTCTTGATCCATCATACATAACAAATCTTGTAAAAGGGCATCCACTTCACATATGAAAAACTGATCATCACACATTTCTCATTTATAATGCTCATAATTCCACTCAACCTTACTTATCTCATTCCATTTTTTCTTCTCAAATGCACTAATGGAGTCATCTTCTACAATTTCAAGAAATTAACCTAAAGAAACATCACTATCAATTATCAAACAAGTGAGTTTTGAATCTAATTTTCTCATCTTGTCATCATCCCATGCATGATTTTCTTATTCAACCTCTTATACCTACTTGTTTTCCAAGACTTCTTCATCCTCTTTCATCATTCCATCCTCTTTTTCCTGCACAACCCTTATATTCTTCCTTTTCTATATTATTTTTGTCTCCTTGTACATCGCTTGATTCCTCAAAAATATTGATTTTTCCTTCTTGTTTTGTTCTTGTCCTCTTGACCTTTAAATTTCAGTCATCACCACTTTCTTGGGCTTGACATCCTCTCTCTCCACTGCTATTTTTTGAATCCATTTAGGCATTACATATCCATGATCCTTGACCGGTGTTAAGAGTTTCACATGACTCTTCTTTTCATTCACCTCTTGAATGACCTCTTCCTTTTGCTTGCTTACATGATTCCTCATTTTCCTCATATTCTTCTCCTCTTTTTTGATTACTTCTCTTAGCTGTAATATTTGTTTCTTCTTTACAAGTAGATCTATACACCACTTAAAATTTCTTGTCATCACAAATCCAACTTCATTGGTTTCTTTCATCATGCTCTCATCTCTCATCAAATCTCCAAGATTCTCTACATCCTTCCGAAGCTCTCTCAACTCTTTTTCAACCCATAGGTCTTGTTTTCTTTCTTCCTCTTTCCTATTGGCTTCTTTCTTCTTTCTCTCTCATCACGCTTCTTCTTGTGGCTAAGTAACATCACCAACTCTTTCACTATCTCTTCTTTATCTATTTTCCTCTTTCTTTCACAACCGCCTAACACACACAATTCACAAGAAAATTACACACTTTCTTGTTAGAATTATAAAAAAATATTTTTCAAAGACTTAACCTCAAGCTCTGGTACAAGTATGATACAAATATCTAACTTAAATCAACACACTCAATAAGGTATGTGCAACTTCATTAAACTAATACCCTGTTTTGGTGATCTTCTTTTTAGTCTAAATGGATCAAATAAGTAAAAATTGACCTTTTTCACTTTAGATCTCTTCACCAAACATTGTACCCTATTTTCACATCTCATTTAAAAGCCAATTAAACCTTCATTAAAATAAAAAATCACAATAAACTCAAATGTTCTTACCTTGTTGTATATATCTTCCCCCCTGGGTAGATATAGACAAATGGAAGAGTCTGGAAATCAAAGAACAACAGAGTGTCGACATAGAAAAAGTTGCGCCTTGGCACACATAAAGGGCACTGATAACTTGTTGTCGACATGCTGAACGGTGCGCCAAGGGCGCTGATAACTTGCTGTCGACATGCTGAACGGTGCACCAAGGGCGCTGATAACTTGCTGTCGACATGCTGAACGGTGCGCCAAGGGCACTGATAACTTGCTGTCGACATGTTGAACGGTGCGCCAAGGGCGCTGATAACTTGCTGTCGACATGCTGAACGGTGCGCCAAGGGGCGCCAAGGGCACTGATAACTTGCTGTCGACATGCTGAACGGTGCGCCAAGGGTGCTGATAACTTGTTGTCCAAGGGCGCTGATAACTTGTTGTCGACATGCTGAACGGTGCGCCACTTTTTGGGTTTGCTAGGGTTCTCACCTACCACCATAATGAGATGAATTAAATGCACCCTGGAGGTGGTTGGGGTAGATTTGATTCCTCTCTCTCTTCCCTCTCTCATTCTTCCTATAAATTGTAAGGAGGGGCTTCTTTCCAAAGTCGTGGTTCATCTTTTCTGCTCTGCCCTCCCTTCTTTTCTTTCCCCAGGGTTGAAAATGGAGTTTGAACCTCCTCCCCTGCTCTGTAATGGCGTTTTTTGCCTTTTACTATTGAAATGATGTTCTGTGCAAACTTCTGGAGCAACAAAAAACATGTTTTGTGATGCATCTGTCCATCCTTGCTCGTTTTTTGCTTGTTTTCTTCTTGCCTCTCTTCATTGCAGGTATTTGTGCATGTTCTAATGTTCATTACAGGTCTGGAGCTGTGTTCATGGAGTTTTGGGACATTTTCTGTGTGAAATCTATCCTTGGGTTTGTGATGCATCTGTCCATCCTTCCCATTGCTCACCTCTCCTTGTTCCATGGCAGTTTTGATAGATGTTCAACATTCTCCTTCTCTGGTGTATCACCATTTTAGTGTAGGCTTTCTGTTCTTTTTCTCTTCTCTCTCTCCTGTCTCCTTGGTGGTTAGATTAGGATTAGATTAGCTTGCCTACACTGGAATAGCTTGTGGCAGGTAGTTTAGGAGCAGGAACCAGCCTTCTCTGGAGATTCCTTTCTCATATTTGCAAGTCCCACACTTGGAGAGAGGATTCAATGTTGTGCAATCACACTGGATGCTTCGAATGATCAAACTAGAAATATGATCAGCATCCAGGGTGCTGTGATTTTGCAACAACAGTTTTGGCACGCCCGGTGGGACCTTAGAGGTCTTCCACTTCATCTTTTGCAGGTTGGTGTGTTCCTGTGAAGATTTTAGCCTTTGGAGGCACTTGCAAACACATCTGGCGACTCCATCTGGTAAATAACTCATTCTCTAAGTTGCAGACCACTTTTTCATCCATTTCCATCCATCTTTATTTCCATTCATCTTTTCATTCTTTTCCATTCCATGAAGTTGTGCAATCATGACTTCATTTCCATCATGGAACTCACATTTACAACAACAGCAATGTTTCCCACCTCCAACATGTTTTACAAATCCTCCAAATCAGCATTTTGAACAAATTCAAAATCAGCATACATACCCATATGAGCAGCAATGCCAAAATCAGTTTGGCTATGGAGCTTTCCAAGAGCAAGAGTATGCATACAATGAAGACAATCAGATGCAAGATGCTGGTCTGTTGGAGAAAATCCAAAAGATGGAGGTAAACATGGTGCAGTCCAGGGCTCAAGCACAAATGAAAGCATTTGGAATCGGTTGCAGAGCACCTTGTCCATGGGTGGGACCTTTTCCAAGGCATTACAGCCCTCAAGAGAAGCTTGACTTCATGATTGCAATGCTGCCATTGCTTGCAAAGTGGATTGAAGAAATAGAGGTGTATGAGAGGAGTATTCAGTGACCTTGTCAATGGGTAAGCACGCCATCTCATACTCTTTATTTTCCTCCTTCTCAATCTATATCATTTCAGTAGTGTCAATTTTTAAACTCTCCATCTGCTGTCCCAAGTGTTGAATCCATTTCTCCACCCCCTAGTCTTCCACCTCACCTCAATTCTTCTTTCCTTTTTCCTTCCAAACAGTCATCCCCTCCACAAGAGCTAAAAGAAATACCCCCTCCTCCAAAGAAACAAGAGTTTCTACCTCCACCACCACCAAAAAATTGCCAAATCAATCAAGTTACAACCCATCCCTCCTCTTGCATTCCCAATTCCATGTGGGGAAGAAGAAATTGCAAAAAATGGCCATGAAGGACAGCAAGAAGAGGAGCCCAAGAAAAGGAAATGACAGACAACTTAAGGAGTTGGGCTGCTTAAATTTGGGATAACAAAGATCCCCTTGATGGTTAAGCCTACAGAAGAGGCTAAGGTTGAACAAATGGTGGTCAGGACTGATTTTGTTGCAGCAGAAGAAGAAGATCTTGCAGTCCCAACTTGTCCTCTAGAGCAGCAGATTGAAGAGTTTGACTTGACAAACTTCATGCTGGAGGAAGAGTTCAATCAAGAGCAAGATTGTCTTCAAGTACATTGGAGGAAGGAGAAGCTGCTCCGAATCCAAAAGAAGAGGAGCACATTCTAGTTGTGGAGGAGAAAATTGCAGATCCAAGGGCTTTGAGCACAAAGCAGGATACAGGAGAACCTTCAGTTCTTCTTTCTACTTCATCTCTCTCAAGCTCTAGTGCTGAAGAGGAGTTTGATCTCTCAAACTCAATGTTGGAGGATGAAAGAAACCATGGTGGTCAAGTTACAGATCAAGAAGACACCATGGAGGAAGTTGAGCATTTGCAGCAGGACAACCATGAGGCAGTTTATCTGTCAGATTTGGAGGACTGTTTTGATGGAGAAGAACCGGTTGAGTTTCCACCATTCTCTCTTTCATCATCCACATTCCAAACACTTGAGTCTGCTGTCATGAAGGAGAGCATTCATTTGCAGCAGCCTGCATCTTATAGCAGCTCTTTGGAACCAAGATTGGAAGATTTTAATCTTTCATGTTCTTCATTGGAGGAAGAGAAAGGACAAAAGAATTTCACCATTTCTTCCACACCATCCATTCAGGAGGGTCTACAAGAGAACTCCATTCTTGGAGTTGAAAATCAGAGCAATGGGCATACTCAAAGGACCATACCTTGCCCAATCAGGTATTTGGCTTCATTGGAGCCAAAGGAGAAGTCACAACCAGTCATGCTTGCTTCTAAGCATGAGGATGAGCTACAAAGTACCAAGGATCAGCTGTCATACCTCTTCAATCCAAATGCAGAGCAACTAAAAGAGGTATTAAATTTGCCTTCAGTTGATACCTTGATGATTTGGGTGGAAGACCAACTTCTTGTTGATTTTTCATTCATCCAATCAGCCATGATCAGCTCCAAATCAATTGCATGGCTGCCACTTTTAAGAAAGGGAAGCTATTTCTCACAACCAGTTGCAGGGTTTGTTTAGCTCACCTTTGCTTCAAATTAGAGTAGAGTAGGTAGGTTTGCTTTCAGTAGAAGAAGTGCTTATGCACACTCTGCATGTTCCATTTGGAGCATGTATGATTTTCAGTTCTGTACATAGTTTTTGGTGTTGCTGGTTTTGCTCTGGCACAGTTCATTTCAGTGGCATTTTGGTGAGAACAACTCTAAGTTCAATGGGTTTCAAGTGGCTCAGAAGGGATTTTTCAAAGTTCAGATCAGCTTTCAGGCTTGCTTATGACTCCATGCCCAATGGATTGCTAAAAGGCCACTGATCTTCTACCTAGCAGGCAGGTGACCCCGTTGAGTCGCCAAATTGTTGTATATATCTTCCCCCCCGGGTAGATATAGACAAGCATAAGAATATGGGAAGTCAGAGAAACTTAGAGCCCGATTTTTATTGCATCATCATAGCCTTGGCGCAAATAAATGGCGCATGACACAAAGTTGTCAACATATAACTTGAACATGCTGAAGTTGCGCCAAGGGCGCTGATAACTTGCTGTCGACATGCAACGGTGCGCCAAGGGCACTGATAACTTGCTGTCGACATGCTGAACGGTGCGCCAAGGGCGCTGATAACTTGCTGTCGACATGCTGAACGGTGCGCCAAGGGCGCTGATAACTTGCTGTCGACATGTTGAACGGTGCGCCAAGGGCGCTGATAACTTGCTGTCGACATGCTGAACGGTGCGCCAAGGGCGCTGATAACTTGCTGTCGACATGCTGAACGGTGCGCCAAAGGGAGCTGCTAACTTGTTGTCGACATGCTGAATGGTGCGCCAAGGGCGTTGATAACTTGCTGTCGACATGCTGAACGATGCGCCACTTTTGGGTTTGCTAGGGTTCTCACCTACCACCATAATGAGAAGAGTTAAATGCAGTCCCAGGAGGTGGTTGGGGTAGATTTCGAATTCCTCTCTCTCTCCCTCTCTCATTCTTCCTATAAATTGTAAGGAGGGGCTTCTTTCTAAAGTGTGGTTCATCTTTTCTGCTCTGCCCTCCCTTCTTTTTCTTCTCCCAGGGTTGAAAATGGAGTTTGAACCTCCTCCCCTGCTCTGTAATGGCGTTTTTTGCCTTTTACCATTGAAATGATGTTCTGTGCAAACTTCTGGAGCAACAAAAAACATGTTTTGTGATGCATCTGTCCATCCTTGCTCGTTCTTTTGCTTGTTTTCTTCTTGCCTCTCTTCATTGCAGGTATTTGTGCATGTTCTAATGTTCATTACAGGTCTGGAGCTGTGTTCATGGAGTTTTGGGACATTTTCTGTGTGAAATCTATCCTTGGGTTTGTGATGCATCTGTCCATCCTTCCCATTGCTCACCTCTCCTTGTTCCATGGCAGTTTTGATAGATGTTCAACATTCTCCTTCTCTGGTGTATCACCGTTTTAGTGTAGGCTTTTTGTTCTTTTTCCTCTTCTCTCTCTCTCCCTGTCTCCTTGGTGGTTAGATTAGGATTAGATTAGCTTGCCTGCACTGGAATAGCTTGTGGCAGGTAGTTTAGGAGCAGGAACCAGCCTTCTCTGGAGATTCCTTTCTCATATTTGCAAGTCCCACACTTGGAGAGAGGATTCAATGTTGTGCAATCACACTGGATGCTTCGAATGATCAAACTAGAAATCTGATCAACATCTAGGGGGTGCTATGATTTTACATCAATAGTAAGTTTTATACTCTAAATCCAAATCTTTAATCTAAGTCACTGTTCCAAACCTTTCTCTTTCATCACCTTTTCTAGTTCCATGTAGTCTTGCCTAGGTATTTTTTCCAAAATTTTTGGGATTTTGATGTACTCACTCATTATACAAACTCTAAGCATTTCTTAGCTTCCCTTTTTCCCATTCTAAGTTAGATTTTTCCTGCACTAATTTTATTGTTGTCAAGCTTAGACTCCCACCATAGATCAATGTTCTCATCAAATTTTACCTTTGCAAATTAGGTCTAGACATTGGGATAGTCATATCTGTACAAGTAGCCAACTATAATTAATAACAAAGAATCTAGGAATGCTTATTCAAATCTCCTTTTTAAATCTATATGATTATGGTGTTAAGAAGTCTTGTATAATGAAATAGTCAATGGTTAACTCCTATTCCAATGAGCCATTATCTCACTAAAAATTTTATTTTTTTTACATAACTATAATAGTCTTCTATTACATAGCTGATAAAGAATTAAAGATAATGTTGTCTTTTCTAACACTTGGAACCTATATTGTATAGATCTAGGAGTTACACCTACATTTTCTAACCAATGGATTAAGTCTTACTCTTGAAAAAACCATTAGGACCACCAACCATAAAGGGGTACTCAAATCCTCATTTAAGCCCTGTCACAGTCCACTAGAGTGACTACAAACTCATAAAGTGATAAATAATTCTTTTCAAATCCTAATGTTTGTATTCCATGTTTATAATCATGTGTTGAACATGTCTAATTTGATAGTGAAGGCTAAATAGTCTTTAATTTGGCACAAATTGAGGTTCTTGCATCTTAATTGTGTAAATTGTAGATGTACTGTCATATTCCACAAATTATAGTTTGATCTTGAGGGGATAAGTTTCTAGCTAGAGTGATTTCCACACTTGATGTACAATGAGATTTCTTATCCTTGTCTAACTTGTTTTTGATCCACTGAGATGACTTACATGTGCATGTTCCTTATCATGACCCTTTCTAATATTTATGATTGTAATTGAATATATTAAGGAAATTAAGTAGATAGTTCTGATATTGACCATAAGACATTTGAATAATGATCATGTAAATATCTGCTTGCTAATGGAAATGACATACCACAAAGGCGTAACTGAAAATGAAATACTTGATTTATCAAACTTGTTGTCATAATCACATTTCATTGATTTCCTAATGTCATGATTGGAATCCTCTTAAAGGTCAATTGATACTAATGTTGATCTTGTAAATATATGATTACTTTATCGACCTATAAATACGTCAAAGACCTTAATATACAATTGCAAGTTCATGTTGTTTATCTGAAATAGGTCATATCTCCATGTTGCTGCTTGGAATTCATGTTGCTTGTTGAAAAGGTTATAAGATTATTCACTAAGAATTAAGGCCTTGTCCCCTAAAACATGCACATCATTCATTATTCTAAGGGATTAATGTGTTAATGGTGTGCTATCATTGTTTAAATATTTTTATGATAATAAGAGTTATGTTTTTCTTACCTTTTAAATGCTAGGTGGGTCACTATTAGCCCAAGATACTTAAAAGGAAACCCAATATTTAAGCCCATAAAGGAAAAAATATTATGAAGAAAGGTATTTATTTTGGCATTCAATCAAGGTGAATGATAACCTAATTATCACATTATTGACTAATCATGTAAATGGTCAGCTAACTCGAGCTTGGTAAATCTGGGGTCACAATGTTATTTTGGGCTGAGGTATTATTAGGCTTGATCATGCATATCTTAGAAGTTGATAAGCTATGATTTAAGGGGGGTAATCCATTACATGAATTTTTCAAAATAATTATTAATCAATTATGGGATCAATGTTGGTATTGACCATGCAAGTTGTGATGGTAAAGGTTTTTTTTGGAGGTTTATTTTAAAACTGACATGCTAAGTTTAGTTGATGGGGAATGGAAGTGGAAATTTTTTTGGCCACTACTTGGACCTAATGCAGTTAATATCATTTAATAAATTAAATGGAATTCAAAATTCATGAACCGTCTGTTGAAAGCCTTGCATGAGCACTAGGGTTTTATTATTTTCTTACGTCCGATTTTAGCTCACTGGCCACTATTATGAACTCTACATGTAAATTTTGTGGGTCATAGATTCGCTTTGATCTGGTTGTTTTTTCTAGAAATAAAAATATATGCGTAAAAAGAGTAAGTGTTGGCTTTAAGTGGTTTGACTTGTTCAAAGATTAAGAAAGTGGGGGATTTTACAGTTACTTCTGGAAATATCAGGAACTTGGCAAGGAAGGACGACCGCTAGTCATTATTCAAGCATGATTTGACCTATCCCTCCCTTAGTTTCTTTTACTATTTAGTAATTACTTGAATCAAACTCTGCAATACGTCTTGTTATTATTCATGGTTGTAATTTTGCATTGTTATTGTGGCATTGTGTTGGGGTGTTATTGATTCATGTAAGAATGAGTAAATTTGGGTTTTACACTTAAATTTTCTGAGTATTTTAAATGAATGGTAACCATGAATGAACCTTTGAAATAATGTTTTTCTTGTTAATGTGAAACCCTCTCTGGAATTATTGTGTTGTTCTGATTCAAACCCTGTAACTTGGGTTGCTAGGATATATTGATATTATTTCATTTATCGACACTCTTAGTATTGTACACATTTTATTTTAGGGGTATTATTAACCCCAAGACTTGTCTATATATGTGGAATGGAATCCCAGTTTTTTTCTTTGCACTGAAAAGTTTTGGTTTTCTTATATTGGTTATATTCTCTTGAATATTTGTGTACTATTTTGTTAATGGATACAAGTATAAAATAGAGCTTGTGAAAACATGGTATGGTCTATAGGTGTGTAATGAATCCTTTACAAATATTTTCATTATAGTTATTATGTACTAATGCCTATCAGGGTTGATTAGACCTTGGGGATGGAATCCTTTAACCATATAGCTATTACAACCACTATTGAGAATGTCATCAATTACATAACCTGAGCTAGGCAAGGTACTAATATGCACGTTACCCATAGAAATATGTTGGTGGCTATGTTGTTTTGATTGTGATATCAGAAATAGTGTTATATATTCTATGAAGATTTAGACTATGGGTTTTCAACCTGATTTATGCCATAGTGTGAGGCACTCAAGAGTGATAGAGTAACTTCTATATACCTGGGATTTATTTTATATTCCTTTCTATAAATATTGAGGCATTTTTGATAGCCAAGTGTTCAAGAATAGGGTAAAAAGGGGTTACTATGATGTGAACTTGAGATGTGGTTGATGTAATGTGAATGGTGATTTACCTTAAGAATGTTGAATCCTAACCCGTACATATATGCGCATGTGTTATGTGTGTGTTATATGCTTGTTTAAGGATTCAAAGTCTAGAAGAATATTACAACTCGAATACATTGGTATCTACCTGATTGTTGTTTAGGATGTGAATTATTTGGAAATAAATTAGTTATATATATGTGTATATAAATATATATCTAGGTAGGGGATCATATTTTATATATGAAGCTAGGGTTGTAATTATTTTGACACATAATGAACTTGAATGCGTGAGTAACCTATTTGGCTTTTTGACTATGGTGCTAAATTTATATGAGAAATTTATATGTACATATGCATATATTTGATTGATCTCGGAATTTAATATGTACCTATACATATAGTTATGCATGGTTATGAGCTTTGATGATATTTAATTCCCTTAGTAAGGTTAATATTTGGACTTGGAAGAACATTCTACTCTTTGATTACTATACAAAGTTTCATTATTATACTATGAGTGTATTATTGCTTAGAAAATGCAAGGATGATATCTTTTTGAAATGAATGGATATTGTTGAATAATGTATTAATTTTTTAATTTCCATTAAGGAATCAATGCACAATAATGTTGAATAAAGTGATGAGTTTGACCCTTATAGATGTTTAATGTTTTGCATGTTACCATGATATTTATAGTTCAAATGGTTGCAGTTTCATTTAAGTGAATATTAAATAGCATAAACTACTAAGGTGGAGATATGTCTCATCATGCCAGTTCAATTTGGACTGACCATGTATGATGTTGTTGTACATTATTAATTTTAGTTGTAGGTTTTGTGATGTACCACGAAAGAAGTTAAAGATCAAGATAACATTGTATCTGGTTGAATAAGTTCATGATTGTTTGAAAATAAATTACAAGTTGTTGTATATGCAAGTAATCATGTTATTTATTTTGGTCATCTTTATGGGTTTGTTGTGACCTGGTTGCATTAACTACCATTCCTTGATATGTTAAATGTGATGAAGTCAGACCATGATAAATTATATTCAAGAAAATAATGTATACTACATAAGTACTTTTATAATTAAATGAAATATAAAATTAATGTTTACTAATTAAAAGGTGAAAAATCCTATTCTATTATATCGTCTCCGAAATAAAAAATAAATAAATGAGAAGAGTTCATTATTTGTTAAGTACTGTTAAACATTGAAATGTAATGAAAGATGCAATTCTGGAAACTATTGAATCTTGAATTAAAGTGGAAGTTCATATGAAGGAGCTATTTATCCTTATTGTCTATATGATGAAGGAAAATATGTGTAAATGTATTATATTTTATAAGTGATTAAGTATGGTATACTTAAAAATATACATTGCCTATTTGCAGTGTTATGAATTTAAGGTCTATGAGACTTCCTTGTGATTTTCAATTAATGTAGTACATAATTAGTGATATATATGAAGATGAAGATACTTTTGGGCTATTGTAATTGATCATTAATATTAATTTTAAGTAATATATAAGGCTTAATTCACTACAGATCTGAATGCAATATAATCTGTGGTAAATAATACAATAAGAAGATTTAATTTTGCAACTTATAAACACATTATTATTGTTATGAATGAATGACTCTAAAGAGGTAATCAATGTCCTTTAGTACCTCATTAGATCCTAAGCATGAAATCATTGGAAGTGAGAGTGACACTGAAACTTATATAGTGTCATGTCATAACTTAACAAAATAATCCTAACCTAAGATATGACGTTTCCATTTAGTGGAAATTTGAGGGCCTATTCGATATGGCCACTACCACATTATAACCATTAATGATTAAGGTAATTATTTGCTATAGTAGGGTAGCTGCTATGCTGAATCATCTCATCAATAACCCCTAAATGATAAGGTCATAATGCACTAATATGGAAGTATGGTCCTAGGTATGAATGCAGGTAGTTCTGCATGGTGAAGTGCCCAATGTCATCTTATGATGACTACGAGAAAGAGAGTGACCAATAGATAAGGCTAAGGGCCAAGGAGGAATACCTATTTATGTTGGTCGGTTGATGGTTGTTGCATGTGTTTTGAATTCTTGATCCAATGTCGATTGTGAGAGCTTCTTTTTGGCTAGGAGGAACTACCTGTAATAGAAAACAAGACCACAAAAAGATAGTTAAATGATATATGACAGTGGACTGCCTAGCGTATGCTAGTTCCGGGAAGTGTGATACTTCCTAGATGGTTGTCAATCCACTGTTTAAAAAAATTTAATGCCAGAAATAAAGGAAATTCCTATTGTAGATGATATGATTTAGGTTTCTCATTCAAGTACAATAAGAAAATCTAACATAACAGGCTAGGCTATGGTCAGATCAGAAAGGTAGGTAGTTGTTCAGGGTGTTGGGACTAGTCAGGGTCCAATTTTAGGTTGTTTAGGTCAACTGGTGAGATGATTTTTGGGTCTGTTCTTGGTTAAGGTATAAAACACAGAGATTGATGTCAGTCGGGTATGACCGATGTCAGTTTAGGTAGAACCGATGATGGTTGTGGATAACCAGTGTCGGTATGGTCAAGTAAAAGAAACTCAAATAGATCAAATGGCAGGGGCTGATCTGAGGTCAAATGAGGTTGGGAGAGTGGATGAGAAGGTTTGTGGAGATCTCAGGTATGCTCAAAAATGGATATTAGGTCAGAATGGTGATTTGGTGGTGTGGGTAAGGGAAATGGTTGAATTACAAGCTAATAAGCAATGGAGGAATGAACATGCAAAGTATAAACTAATGACAGGAATGACAAAAGTTAACTATGCTGAAATAGACAATGCTGGTAGAGATGTACTTACTGTGATGTAGGTTTTGATGGCTGAATGGAGGTGGTTGTTGATCAGAAGAATAGTGTTGGATATCATAGCAGTGGCTCCCAGAATGATTCCATGAGTGTAATGCTTCAATATCTATCCTGGTGATGGCTCTGGATGTCTGGATGCATGAAAGGATGTTGGTTCTACTTGCATGTAGCTCTGTTTCTCCTCCTCTTGCTCTCAAAATGTGCCAACCCAAAAACAAGGTTGTTTAGGTGAATAAATGGTAACTAATGATGGTTCCAGGTTGACTTGACTGTTGGTTTAGGGGTGACCGGTGTCAGTTAAGGTGGGATTCCCTAGGTTTACTAAAATGGGTAGATCTTTCTAATTTCTTTGGCCCAGTTAGTTTGTTCTCGCGGATTAGAATGGAAACTTCCCTTCTAATGGGCGGGAATGTGGTTAGAGAGATTTTAGGGATTGATTTTAGGGTTAGACCAAATCTTAGCTCATTAAGGCAAGTAAGACTTAGTTATTGTTAGTTATGGAAACATGCCAAGAATAGGTCTAGGGTGAGGTGGCTAGATGAGGTGTCTAGGTGAGGTGGAAATTAGGTCAATTAATGTAATTAAATGATGAATATTGTGAGGATGGGTATTAATTTAATTTAAATTAATATTAATGTGGTGTGGAGGGGGGTGTGGTTAGGTGAGTATGTTTGGGTTGGTTATTTGATGGGGTGCCAAGGGGAGTGTGACCCAATTTTGGTGTCTACATTTTTCCCCTTTTTGTTGTGTTGCTTGTATTGGTAAGTGACACTGAAAAAAATAAGATGTGGTTGCCCCATGTGTGGGTGAAGGTGATCCCCCTCAAACTAGGAACTGATGAGGTAGAAGACATAATCAGTGAGTGGTTTGATAAAGGTGGATGTGATGAAGAGGAAGGTGGGAAATGGGGGTAATGGGGTAAAGGTCCAATTAGGTAATCAAGGTAATGGGCCAGGGTCAAAGGTAGTGATAGTCAAACGCACACGCATGTATAAACTGTGGCACGGTACCAGGTTGAAGAGCATGCAAACACTACATCATCCAAGGTCGATAGGTTTATCCAAACAAGGTTGAGGTGATTCCGGTATCCAAGGTATAGGATATGGTGTGGAAGCACATCATAGGTTAGGTGTAGGAATTCTTAGGTATGTTCTGGTACACCAAAGGTTGGGTCAGGATAAACATCATGACAAGAGGCAAGGTAAGGTCATTAGGTCAAAAAACATGGGTAACAGTGTCAAGGTATAGCAAGCACATGAGGTCATAGGTCAAGAACAATGTTCCAGGTCCATGTAGCAAGGTCACGACATGGGTAGGGCCGAGGTATGGGTAAAATAACAAGTCCCAAAATGTAATTAAGGATAGGTATAGGTAAGGTAGGCATGGAGGTTGGTTGCAATAAGGGTGGGTAAGGTCAAAAGGTGGTTGGGTTGGTTAAGTGTTGGTCAAAATGGGGAAAGGGTATGGGCAAGGGTATGGCAAGTAACTAATGCCAGTCATACATAACCGTGATGGTCTAGGTAAGCCAATCATGGTTTATTAGGGTAGATGACTGATGTCGGTGTGTGTATAACCAACCATGGTTCTTTAGGGCATAGGACTGATGTCGGTTTAGGTATAACCTACATCGGTCAGGTTGACGTGGGTATATAAAAAGAAAAAATCTGTATAATACAGATTCATTTGTACATTTTGGCTTTTGTGAAAATGACAGAGTGCACTGAATGAGTTGTGCTTTGTTGGGAGGAAAGGATGAGGGATGATATCCTACTAAGGTGGAGAGATCTGGTTCGTTAGAGGAGCCAAGTAGATGGGTCCATGAGAGCACAGGGGGATTGATTGTGATTGGGTGGAGGTGTGGAGGATTGGATTTGGTGATTAGACATGGCAGAGGTAGGAGAAGGTTTGGGTGGACCACCGAGCACAGTGGCCAGATGTGCCACCATGCCGAAGGGACACTGAGATGAGGTAGGATTCTATCCTGATCCTATATTATGTGATTGAAATAGGCTATTTAAATGGGGAATGGGTGAAAATTTGGGTGTAAGTTTATTATTGGGAATGTATGGGTAAGAAGGAAGGAAATGAGGGTGGGGAAGGTCCAATGTAGGTGAAATAGGATTGGGAATAAAGCTAGGCTAGGTTTGGGTAGGTTAGAGTGAAGGATTAGGGTAGATTTTGGGAATTTTTGAAAAGTAGGGTAGGGGTTTGTGGTTTTTGACGTGTCATAGTGACCGACATTGCCGGTCAAGTGTTAGCCGACATCGTGGTATTTGGCCGGCATCAGTCAAGTAATGGGTGACTGATGTCAGTTACACATGACTGATAATGGTTGTTGTTGACCGGTGTCAGCTAGATTTATGGGAAAATAGGGTGTAAAGAGAGAGTGTAAGAGGTAAGGATATATCAGGAGATGTAATGGTAGGTTTTATGAGAGGGTAATAGGGGAGTAGGTATAAATGGCATGAATATATTGGTCTAGCAAGGGGTAAGTGGTTGGGTGGGTATGGATAAGAAGTGAGGGTTGGATATGAGGTTTATGAGGTAAGGGGTGTGTTTGGTATGGTAAGGTTTTGACAATAGTGTGTTTTTTTGGGTGCAGGCAAGGGACAAATTACAGGATGAGAGATAGGGTACCTCCCTTACTCGTGGAGGTGTAAAGGGGTGCGACAGCTGATGACTGGCACCATGTTACAGAGGTTGGACTGATTGGGGTCAAACGCTACTGGCACATGGTCCAAGAGCTGAGATTTGATGGTCAGTCTCATCAATAGATTGGACTCAACGACCAATACCTTCCATTTTCCGACAGGTGAGATCACAGTCACCCTGGAGGATGTGTACAAGATCCTGTGGCTACTGATAGTGGGGATGCAGGTGTATTCTATCTCCTCAAAGGCCTCTGAGGAGTTGATGTTGATTGTGTTTGGTGAGGGGCTGGTAGAGATGAGGTTCCATAGTGCCAGTATGAGCTATGGAGATATGTACCAAGCCCATCCAGAGGAGATGAGGCTAGTAGTGTTGCTGATGGAGGTAGTTTGGTACTTTACACTGCCAGATGTGGAGGGTGGGAGATTCCCACGATCCTTAATGGGGGTTCTACATGACATGGTGGAGGACATGACCCATTTTTCCTGGGTGCCTGCATTCCTAGTATAGTTGTACAGAGAGCTATGGGATTATGGGTGGCTACAGAGGTTTAGCTTTTGTTGTACTTTCCTACTTCATTATTGGGTGTATGAGCACATTATATGTGTGCGTCCAGTTGGTATGCCCTGGGCTGATGCATTTAGCTGGATTTGTTTGATGGGCTTCAGGGATGGGTTTTCTATGATTGGGGAGCACAGCAAGCCTTGAGTGAGAGAGCTACACATGATGTAGCCTATTACAGGTGATTGAGCTAGAGGGGTTGTCAGCATGGACATCATTTCACGAGGCCCTATGTGGGTTTTCCATCATATGGGTGGATGGCAGATGAGCTATGATGGAGCTGAGATGCTATCTGGTGGATAGAGGGGGGGCAGGTGGAGGAGGAGCACGAGATGATACCTATGGAGATATCTAGGGTTAGATGTCTGATAGTTTGGGCTACTTCAGGATATACCACCACCTTTCCCACAGTATAGGAGGGATGATGTGGAGAGTTTGATATATACCATGGCCTACAGTGCCGAAGGGAGGAGGATGTAGGTGAGAGATAACCAGCCTGGATTGATGATGTTTTATTGATAGATACCAGACAGTGGTGGGCAAAGATTTATGAGTATGTACTCTGAGGCCAGGGAGATAGATTGTGATTATTATTAGGATATATGTACAGGGGTAGGTGGTATACTGACTATCACATTTATAGAGGATTGTGTTTATAGTATTGATGGTGTACATGTTTTAATTTTCATTGCATATGTGTGTACTGTATGGCCTAACGTGTGGGTGGAAATCAAGAGATGGATGATAGACAAGGTGGACTCTATAGGTCAAGGTCATGTACGGTCATGGCTGGTCAAGCCAATTTAGGCATGATGGAGTTTATAGGCATGGATTAAGGCCAGGTTGGTTTAGGCATGATTGAGTAAGGTTGAGTTAGGTATGATGGAGTTAGGTTGGTTTAGGCATGATTGAGTCAGGTCATCTTAGGCATGGTTAAGTCAGCTTGGTTAGGTATAGATGAGTTTATAATTCATTAATTTGTGTAATTAATGATGATGTGGATCATGTTAAGATGATTTGTAGGGAAATGTATGATTACGGTAAAGAAATTGTAGACAAGATGAAATGAATGTGTAAGTTATGATGGTAAAGATGTTAAGAAATTGTTTTTTGTTTGGTTTAATTTCCAATTATTGATATAAAAATGAAACTAACTAGGGTAGAATGTGAATAGGAAAGGGGAAGAGGGAATTGGTTAGGGTAGAGAGTGGCCGAGCTAACCTCCAAGGGCCCCATGCCCTCAGAGTACTACCTACATAGTCCCTGGTGAAAAGGGACGTTAGGCCGATGTAGTTCTCCCATAAATCTAGGGAAGATTACAATGAAGTAGAGGAATTGATTGATAGGTTTTAGGTAAGGGTGAATGCAGGTCACCGAAAAGATCCAAACCCCATTGAGCGAAATGCCAAAGTTAATTCATGTGACCTGTAAGGCATGTGACTAGGTGTGTGATGAAATATTAGCATGTTGTTGGCATTTTCACGCAACATTTGACATAATTACAATAGTCATGGTTTTCAAGGTGAATGCCAATAATAGCCTGAGGATAAAGAGTGCGTTTACGACGGAAACCACTAAAGTGACCTCCAGAAATTTGATATGTACTTCCTTGATGGTGTATGGAATTTTATAACTCATGTAAGAGAATTTTGTCAATAGTCATGAAATGTCATGTAAAGAAGACCACCCATGAATGGACATAATGATGAGACACTTTTGAGAAAGGCATAATTGTCCATTATGAGTGAGATCAACAGGTATAATGTGATGGAAAACATAGTGGATTGAGTCATTTACTTATACCAAAAAGGTCACGTGGGTCAGGGGCAATGGTTTCGATGGAGTAAAATTCATGAGGATGAAATAAGAGGGTGATTGTCTAGCCTTTTTATAGTGACAAATATTTTAGAGTCAGCAGGCGAAAGCGGGTATTTGAGAAGCCAAGAATCTAGGCCATGGTATCAATGGCTTCAATGATAACTGGTTCAGAAGATGGGGTAGAGTCACTTAAAGTGCGTAACAGTCAAAGGTGGTCAACAATACGTCTACGTGATGTTTATACTTTTGAATTATCTCATTATTGACAAATGATAGATACCATTGACTTGGCTTATGACTAAATAAGAATCACTAAAGGATATTTATTGAGGTTTAACCTCTAAGGCATAGTGGCCTGGTAGACCTCAGAAACCCAATACGAGTGTTCTCGTATTCAACAATGATTGTTTGTACAATCAAATCCCGATAGTTTGAAAACAAATGCATAGGTTTTCCATGGTGTGGAATGAGGATAACCCCCACCCCACCCCCAGCTGACATTTGGAGCCATTGAAGAATAAGTGTCATTTGGTAAGCGGGTTCATTCAAGGAAAGGAAATGGTTATAGACTCATAAGGGAAGTCGAAGTTAAAGGATGATTCCTAAAAACACTAGAAGAAATCGACCAATTGGTTCGGAGTGATAAGAGTCTTGCCCTTTGGCCATGGACTTTTGATGGATGAATTCAAGGTTGAGGTCGGCCAGAAGCATAAGACCAACATGTGGAGAGCACATTGATTTTGATAAGGATTGGCATACATATAGGTAATGGGTCAATATTCAGTAATGACGAAGGTTTGTATTGAGTAGGTAATGGCATAGTTTAATGGGTGATGAAAACTAACGCTAATGGTAAAATTTTTCAGCATGGGTAGTCTAGTTTCAAGTCAAGAATTCAAGAATACAACTTATGTAATAAACCGCTTGACTCTCATTGTTGGTCATCACAATGAGCGAGAATGGCCTAATGATCTTGGAAATTCATAGTTAATAAGGTCTTCATCCTTAGGAGGAATGAGTACATGGTGGTTAAAAGGTATAATGTTTTAAGGCTTTGAATGCTTTGTAGGACATTCATCATCCCATTTGAAAGAAATATATTTCTTGAGAAGATGATGGAATGATTGGAGCGGTTGGAAATGGTGTGATTTTAAGATAAAATGAGGAATTGCATTGCAACTTTCCTTGTAGGCTTCAAAGTTGAAGAGTTAATGGGTGGAGGCCATTTCTTAGAATAGCCTTGATTTTAGTAGGATCAAATTTGGGTATGCCATGCAAAGAAATAATTTTTAGAAACCTAGGAGTTGTTAGTTGCAAAATCACAACACCCCTGGATGCAGATTAGGTTTATAGGTTGATCACTATTAGCATCCAGTGTGATTGCATAACATGGAATGTTTTCTCCAAGTGTGGGACTTGAAAAAAGTAAGAATGGCTAGGAATCTCCAGATATAAGGTTGGTTCCTCAAACTCCTCTGATTTAGATCTATGATGCATGCACAACTATGCAGAGGGTTTTCCAAAAATCCTAATCTAGATCTGCAAGGAGACATGGTAAGAAATGCAAAAATTGAAACTAAGCTAATAGATGGTGATGCACCAAAAGGAGTGAAGAACAATTATTTTTTCAAGCAAATAGACACAGACCATTTAGATGTGCAACATAAAACATGCACAGGATGATAAAATTCATAATTTAGATCAAGAAAAAGCAAATAATTATAGCAAACAGTAAGGACTGAAATCAAATTCACAAATTTCTTGCATTATCATTTCAGAACTGTCAAAGCATCGTATACAATACAACCTCAATGAAAGGTAAAAACTGTTACAGTCTAACATGAAGAGACCTGAATTCTAATCAAACAATTGTTGCTTACTGAGGTGAAAGAAGGGAAGTCTGCTATGTCCAAAAATGTTCCCCCTTTAGAAAGAAGCTGCAAATCTTACTTATTACAAAGGTCATGGGTCGAGCCCAAGAGACAGGAAAGTACAAAAATGTCAGAGCCCATTCCTCCTTGACATGTAGTTGCATCCATTATGGCACAAGCGGTGGATTCCTTATAAACGGCATAACTGTCATAACCGAAGTAGGAGAATGTGCACCCCTGCTGCATTAAAGTTGGTTCTGAAGTTTGATGTCACTTCTGCATCTGTTATGTGCCAGAGGTGTTTCTTAACCTCTCTCCAGACTGGGACCAAAATGTCAAGATTAACCCTAGAATCATGTAGAGAATTTCATAAGCTTTCCGTTGATATAAAGAACGTGCAAATCTAAGCTCTGGATCGAAAGATATGTCGATCTGAAGATTTAGGGCACAAAACAGGCGAAAAAGATTTTTGAAATTCTTTCCCACGCTTTGCCACCTGGACGAACATGTCAAGCACTGATTGGATACATAATTCTCTCTCCTCTACTCACTCGGCGGTTTTCCTTGAAAATTTTGACTTTTTTGAATTTTGTGAACATTTTCCACATTTTCCTCTGCACCCCCGCCACTTGGGGACACATGGCATGCATTGATTGGAGGAACAGAGGCAGAAAAATTACTTTTACTTTTTGGACGAAAGGTGGCCAAATTTTTCAAAATTTCCCTGAAGCTTCAAAAGCTTCCCTGTTCCATTGGACACAAAAAATCCAATCCTTCTGATTGGCTCGGGCCACGACCCTTCAAACCTTGCACCCTTTGAAAACTTTTGGACCATTCCCCTTGTGACACGTGTTTCAAAATCACATGGTTGGTCCACGGGCCTACCGGCTTTTCACATCCACCATTCGTCCATTTGTCCCGGATGTCCCAAACTATCTTGAAACGTCAAACTGTCCATTCCACGTGCCAGAGGCTTCCTTGATCCCTCTTCTGAAACTGAAGACAAAATGGCAAAATTTGATTGGCTCATCGGATAATCCCCGTCCCCGCGTTTCCATTGACTATAAAGAACAGTGCGAAACTGAGCTCTTATTTCGAAAGATATGGCTGGTTCAAGTCCTTTAGGTCCTTTGTCCCGGATGTCCCAAAAAGTTTAGTGAATTTTCCTTTCGGTCTTTGGAAAATTTTCAAATTTCTGCGTCCCGCGCGTCCTCCATTGTCCCACTTGTCCCTTTGCTTGGCAGACTGCCTGGCTTTACTTTCGGCCGATTCGGGCATTTCAGGGTCCCTTTTCCCCTGTTGCAAGGACTAGGACTCCCATTTTTCACATGATTTTTCTTGGCCCAAGCTTGAAAAATACAGGGAGTTTCTGCAACTTTTTCGCCTTTCTCAGAAGCTTGCTTTTTTCTTCTTGGAAAGGGGAGTTAGAAAATTTCTGAGGGGACCCTAGAAACATGATTTTTTGCCCTGAATCAATCATTTGCCTGGGACTAAAGAATTCAATGCATGTTATCAAATTTACCCTGGGGGGTGAATTTTGGATAACAATTTGGCAACTCAGCGGGTCATCTGCCTGCTAGGTATGAAGAGACCAGTTGCCTAAAGTAGTCCATTGGGCATGGAGTCATCAAATATTCTGTTTAGAACCCCAACTGACTCAGAATGTGCAAGGAGGAAGATGGAATATCACCTGATGGAAGTAAGGACTGCAAAGCATCTCCATGGACAGCAAGCTGTGCCAAAGCACTTAGGGAAAACAAAACTAACCTACAACAAAACAATGTGCACAAGCACTTGGAGGAATGAAAATCTAATCTAATATTTACAAGGTAGTGAACTTCCCTCTAGAAGCAATGCTTGAGATAGATTCCATTGACTGGAATCTGCAGTTCTTCACCATCCAATGAGGCCAATTGGAAAGCATTGCTGTTCTTGCACTTCATGACCATGTATGGGCCACTCCAAATGGCATCAAATTTTGAATGCCTTCCCGGTTTTTCTCTATCCGCATCCCATTTCAACACTAGATCTCCAACTTGAAAAGATCTATCCTTGGCCTTCTTATCAAATGTCTTCTTGATCAAAGCTTGATCTTTCTCCATTGCTTGGGATGCCTGATTTCTGATCTCTTGCAGCTCCATCAACTCTGCATATCTCACCTCCATGGGCTCAAATTCAAGCAACTCCAGCTGCTTCATGAGTTCCAATGTTGGCAACTCAAGTGACATGGGAAAGATTGCCTCTCTTCCATAGACAAGCCTGAATGGAGAGTTACCTGTGGATCTTTTGGGAGTTATCCTATCAGCCCATAAGGCTGATTTCAGTTTGGTATGCCAAGACCTCTGATTCTCATCAAGAGTCCTCCTAATGATCCTCAACAAGTTCTTGTTTGTAGACTCGGCCTGGCCATTACCTTGAGGGTAATAGTTTGATGAAGTGCTTAGGTAAATCCCGTTCTTGACAGCCCACTCAGTCACCTTAGATCCAATGAATGCCAATGCATTATCAGAGATTATTGTAGTAGGTACACCAAATCTGGTTGTTATCCCCTCATAAAAGTCTAAGATGCTAGACTCATTTGCCTCTTTGAGTGCTACTGCTTCTGTCCATTTGGTGAAGTAGTCTGTGGCTGTCAAAATCCATTTGTGCCCTTGGCTTGAATTGGGATTAATGACTCCAATGAAGTCCAAACCCCATTGCATGAATGGCTGGTCAACTGAGATTGGATGCAATGGAAGGGCAGTAAGTCTCTCTTTTCCTGTGAAGAATGCACAATTCTTACACCTCTTGATCCATGCATAGCAATCACTGAAAATTTTAGGCCAATAATAACCAGCCTTCATGATTTTTAGAGCTGTCACTCTTGGTGCAAAATGGCCACCAGCTGGTCCACCATGAAACTCTTCCAACACCCTTTGAATCTGATTTGTGCTAATGCATCTCAGCAGCACTCCATTCACATCTTTCTTGAACAAAACTCCATCAACAATGGCATATGGGACAGCCTGCAATCTGAAGTGTCTCCTTTGGGTCTTGTTCATCTCTGGAGGGCATAGGCCTGTGCCTAGGAAGTGCATAATACCTTGGGTCCAGCAAGGAGTGGGGAAGCATTATTTTCTTCTTGAGTGCCACTTGGCTCATGGCTGTCTTGAACTGTCAAAACAACCTCTTCTTCATTGCATACTTCTTTTTGCTTCCCCAAAACCAGCTGCTCACACAATCCTTTCCCTCTTACCAGCTTGGTGATCTTGATCTCAATGTCATACTCCATGACACGGGTGATCCAACCTACCCTTTTCTCATTCAAATCCTTGTTGAGGAGGAAGTCCTTAACCCCAGCATGTGAGACCAGCAACTGGACCTTGTTGTTTGAGACTAAATGCTTGAATTTCTTCAAGCTTCTGATTACTGCAAGTACATGCTTCTCAATAAAAGAGTACCTCACCTCATAGTCATCTAGGCTCTGGCTGAAGAAGGCAATTGGCTGCTCATCATTATCTTTGTTCTGCTGTACCAAAATGGCAGAAATAGTGTCATTACACCTCCAAATGCATAGAGGATGAAATCCTTGGAGAAGTCTGGGTTGATGAGAGTTGGTGCTTGAGAGATAGCCTCTTTGATTGCTTCAAAACTCTCCTTGCCTTCTGCTGTCCACTTGAAGGCCATGCTTTTCTTTAACATTTTGGTGATGGGCTTGACAAGGGCTGCAAAATCTGGGACAAATCTCCAACAAAGTTTATCCTTCCCAAGAAACTCTGAAGGGCCTTCTTGTGGCTTGGCAATGGTAGTGCTCTTATGGCTTCAACCCTCTCTGGATCAATTGCTAATCCTTCCTTGGAGACAATATGGCCAAGGAGCTTTCCTTCATGTGCAAGAAAGATGCACTTCTTAGGATTCAAAGACACTCCAAATCTCCTGCACCTCTGAAGACTTGCCTCAAATGAGAGAGGTGGTCTGCTGCATTTTTTGAAAAAACAGTGATATCATCAAGGTATATCAGCACCATCATTGTTAATCAAACCTTTGAATGCCATGTCCATTGCCCTTTGGAAGGTAGCACCAGCGTTGGACAGCCCAAATGGCATTTTCCTGTATGCATAAGTTCCCCATTTGGTTGTGAAGGCTGTCTTGAACTGGTCTTCTTCCTTCACCATAATCTGATTGTAGCCTGAGTAGCCATCAAGTAGTGAAAACCTCTCTGAACCAGCTACAACTTGCAATATTTGCTCCATGGAAGGGAGTGGGTAATGGTCCTTGAGAGAGGCTCTATTCAAGTCTCTGAAGTCAACACACAATCTGATCTCTCCACTCTTCTTTCTAACTGGAACTAAGTTGGCAACCCAACTAGAATGCTTGATTGGGAATATGATCCTTGACTCAATCAGCTTATTCAATTATTTCCTCATGAGAGGCTTCATGTGTGGATTGACTGGTCTTTGTTTCTACCCTAATAGGCTTAGTATTTGGATCCAATTCAATGGTATGATGAGCTAAGTTGGGATTGAAACCTTTCAAGTCTTCATAGCTCCAAGCAAACACATCAGGGAACTCTTGACACAGCTGTATGAACTCATACCTTTCTTGTTCAGTTGTCATCTTTCCAATTTGCAATGGTTTGTTCTCTTCTACAAGATGGATACTGAATCTTCCCTCTTGACCTGAATGTTTGCTTTCTCTTTTCTAAACTGGTCATTGGGATTAAAAATGGACTCCAAAGTGATAAGTCCCTTGGGCAGCTTGTTAGTTCTCAGCTGTACCACTTGGTCACCATACTGTTGTTCCAATTTTTCTTGATTCTTAGCTGAGAACTCAGCTTCTTCTTGTAAGAAATGGATGATTTGCTGGTCATTTTCAAACACTTGCCAACTGACATTGTTATCCGGCACTGAAGGCCTCACAATCACATGGATGTTTGGCTGTACCTTGTCTTGTTGAATGCTTTCCACAATGTCAAAGGCTTCCCCTACTGCTGCAAGCCTGTCAGCAGCTTGATTCTCTTTCCTAGGAATGGATTTGATGCCAAAACCCTCAAAATCTTCCATGAGGTCCCACACCCTGTTCTTGTAGCACCTGAGTAGATCATTCTTGGCAGCATGCTGTCCCTTGACTTGATTTACAATCAATTCACTATCACCAAAGACTTGCAAGTTCTTTATTTTCTTCTTGATTGCCCAATGCATCCCTTGCACCAAGGCTTCATATTCAGCAGTGTTATTGGAGCATGCAAACTGAAATCTAAAAGCTGAATAGTACTTTACTCCTTGAGGTGAAACAAGCATGGCTCCACCTCCTGCACCTTGTCTACTCCTTGATCCATCAAAAAATAGCTGCCATACCTCATTGTCATCCTTGTGGTTTGGCTTGGTGATGCTAGGAATAGGTTGATTTTCTTCGTGTATGCAATAGACCCCTAGCTCAGATTCTTCTACTTCTTGATAAGGATCAAAAGCATGTACCTTGTTTTCCCATTCATCAAGAGTTAGATCTGGGATGCTTCCAACCTTGGTGTCAGCCTCATCAGTGCTTGGGTGATCTTCTTGATCAAATGCTGAGCAATTGGCATTAATCTGACTTGGAGTGTAAGGCTCAATATGGAAGTTTGCAATAGGTTCTGACCTGATTGTAGCCTTAGTTCCATACCTTGTTCTGAACAGCATGTGTGACCAATCAGCAGACAAATATCCCCCAATCTTGGCTGTGAAGTCCCTTGACAAGCAAAGGGAAAAGAGTGGTGGAAGGTCTATGACTGATACATCTTGTAAAACAACAACATTTGGACATGCATGCAAGGTAAGACTCAAATTTCTAATCACTCCAACTGTTGCTATTGCTGTCCCATCTAGCTGCACTACCCCTTTGGATATGGTTTCATATTGAAGCCCTAGCTGATCAGCTATTTGTTTGGGCATTACTGAGCTACTTGCCCCGGAGTCTATCATGCAATTGTGCACTAGCTGATTTCCAATGATTAATGAAACATAGAAAGGAGGGGGCTTCAACATTTTACCTTGCTGTCCTCCATGATTTCCCTCAGGCTGGGCAACATTTGTAAGCACTTTGTCTTGCATCTGAACTTGCTGATTTGAAGTTGGCCAGTCCTTCATGGCAGCTTGCAGCAGATCTCTTTGGCCTGGGATAGATAGGGATTCCCACATTGATATATTAACATTTGTTTTCTTCATCTGATCAATGATACTGAATGGTGATGAAGTATCCCTTTGCTGTCCCTTGGTTTGCACATTCACTCCTTGCACGTGGGCAGCAACAACTGGTATTTGAGTTGGCCTAGGGGCTGTTCTTGGCTGCCCTTGTGCATTTGAAACTGGATTTTGCTTGCCAATCATTTGTGGAGCCATGGAAGGTTGTGGATTGGTTGGGGCTAATGGCTGTTCTTCACCCAAATTCCTCCTTTTTGACCTTGTGTTGGCTGCAACACCTTGAGAAACTGCCTGATTCATGCCACAAAAATCCTCTGCTTGCCAGTTCACCAATGTGGTGTCATTTGGGGCTGATTGCTGTTGGAATGTTTCTTGTTGTTGACTTTTTCCTTGACTGCCCTCACCCTCCACACCAGTAGTTGTCACCATTAGTGCTTGATTCACCATTGAAACACATTGGTCCATGAAAATCTGTCGCTTGGGCAGATCTATGGATAAATGAGCCAACAGTGTGCAGGGCATAGCCCCTCTTTGAGTCAGCAAAGTGAAACTGGTTTATTGCTATTCTACCAGCAGGAATCTGTGCAAGTCTCACAAATTCTACCTTCGGGGGTTTGGGATCTCATCCCAGTAGGGGTGTTTCTGGCTGCGAAAAGAAAGGAAAGGAAGAGGGGATGAAGAAAGAGCAGGTTCGAAGGGAGAAAAGAAATGAATTCCAAAGCAGAAAGGTCAGAAGGTTTATGTTTTGGGATTGGTAGTAAACAGAGCCAAACCTACTTGCATAAATGAGCAAAGCAATACTGATGATGAATAAATGACAATAAAACAGAAGCAAATTCAACAGAATAAACACACAGATCTGACGTAAGAAATATCTAATGCACATAACACATGTATTCAGCACAAAGTCTAAATATCGTATTAATATTTTCCTTCTGTTACAAAAAGATCAAAGTCTTTTCTCCTCACTTCTATTTTTCATCTGAAAGATATTCATCCATAATACAACAAGTATTGGGGTATTTATAGAAGAAGGAGAGAAAAGAAGGCAAAAAGGAGCCAACAACTTATTTACAAAGATATTTACAAAATATCTAAAAGTCATGTTGACTTTTGACAACTTGATGGATGACATCATCCCATGATGCAACATGGATGATGTCATCATTTGTGTCAACATACTCCAGATATTCCCAAAAAGAAAGTCGAAGAAGAGAGAGAGAGAAGAAGAAGAAGAAGAAGCTACTCGTCGTCGTCATCCTGCGGCCAAAAGGGGGTGGACTGCTTTTGTTGTTGCTCAGGTGACGAGATATGGAATTGAGAGCGGTATTCCATAAACTTGTTGATCATGGGCCCTAGTTGATCCTGGGAAGGATCCTTGTGCCGATCACTGATCACCTCACAAGTCTCCCGCTCATCTATGAGCTTCTCGGGGAGTTTGGAATAGTCTTTTTCCGCTTCAATGAGTAACCCAATGAAGTCCCGGCAGGCCAGCAGGTTGTTGATAGACTCTGTGTCAAAAGTGACCTCTGGCCCCATCCCTTGAGAAACGATCTCTTTGAAGATCTGGATGGTTTCATCAGCTTTCCTTAAAGTGAAGGAAGGAGTAAGTAACCCTGGCGACATGTTAAGAACGATCCGTTCCATTTGGTGCATCGCGTCCAGGGCTTCTTCCTTTACTTTGTCAATCTTTTCTAGGACAAATTCCAGCTGATCCACCTGGTAATCTAGAGTGGACATGATTTTGTTGAGGGCCCTGGGATGGCCGAAGATGCCGAACTTGACCAGATCTTTGACTGAATAGTCAAACATTTGTTGGAAGGTCTCGTGCTGCAGTCTAGCATGTTCCAGCTCTTCTGATATGGGTCCCGCTAACGCTTGGAGCTCTTTATTCACCTTATTGATGCTTAAATACAAGTTTGAAAACTCGGCGATTACTTTTTCGCTGTCTTTGAGGATTTGGCTCCTCCAAGCGGAAAGGGCCATACCCTGCTCACTAATCTTTGTGTACTCATTAATTTTCTCCTGGCTGAGAAGCTCAGAAGTATTGGCGGTAGTTGTGGGAGGCACACTACCCATCTTCTGTAAGGCTTGGAGCAAGTATTTGTTTTGCTCTTTCAATTGCCTTTTCTCTTCCTTTGTCTCCTGAAGCTTCTTGCAGAGGGCGTCAACTGCAGAAAGGGCCTCCCCCTGAAGGCTTTCAGAAGATGTCCCCATTGTGACTTGGGTCACAGTATAATCTGTCGGAGACAGATCCTTTTTCTCCTTGAGAGGATTGGGGTATGCATGCATCTCCATAACCCTCTCTCCCGCAACACTTTGAGAGAAGCGTGTGACGGGCTTCTACTTCTTTGCCCCCTTAGATGGGATTACAGAAAAGTCCATCGGAGTGATGGGAACTTTCCTCTTTTGCTGACTTAGCTGTTGGGAGATCCAGGCTAGACCTATGGGAGAAGGGCCGGAAATAGAGAAGGGGGCAGCTGCAGTAGTAGAGGGGAAAAACATGGAGACACGTGGAGGCGGCATGGAGAGAATAGCCAAAGAAGTGCCCATGGGAGGAAGGGATACTGCAGCTGCGGAAGACATAGGAAGGGAAGGGAGCTCAGAGATGAGGGAAGAAATGGAGGGGGAAAGATCCGCGAGGGAAGAGAAGATGGACGAAGAAGCGGGAGGAATAGTAGAAGAAGGGGGAGAGGACACGACTAAAGGGATGGTCACTTGAGTCACTCGAGGAGGGGAAGGAAGAGAAGAAGAAGGGATAGAAAGGACCTCGGTTGGGTAGCAATGCCGACATCCTGAGTGGATGGGCCTATTGGAATATCCTCTTCTGCTTCTTTCTCTGGCGTAACCAGAGTTATTACCTGTTCGGGTGCCGCGGAAGGAGGACTCTCAGGGGCTTCTTCTCGAATGGTGCTGGATTCACCTATCTACGCCTTTGCCCTTGCCTTTAGGCTGCTGTTTAGATCGGGGAGGTGCGTTACCCAATGGGGAGGTTGTGAAATCAACCCCAAGGTAGATTAACCCGTTCATCCGGCACCAATGCTCTGTTCTACGCAAAGTTTCCCTGATCCTCTCCTCAATCGTCTGAGGTGCCTTAGTCCTATCAATGGCTGGAAAAGGCCAATTGTCCCCATCCGTGTTAGTATATACTTGGTCTATTTCATCTTCCGTAGTTTGGAAGCCTTTGGGGACAATTGCTACCCCATATTGGATGATTTCTGCCAAGGCTAAGCGAGAATGATCCTTTCTCCTGAGCTCAACCTCATGGATGATGTCGATGTAGATGTCCTCGATCTGAGGGACATGGATTGGATCGAGTTTCACCCTTGGCAGACAATTCCTTGGGTCAAAGGTAGGCCTGGCCGGGAAATCATGTTTCAAATTAAGCAGCTCCAGCTCTGCGAACATGTCCTTTGCCTTGTGGTGGGTAAGGCATGTATATCGTGCCCACTGTGAGGGGGAAAGGAGTTCCACCCTTCTTTCTTTTGAGGCACTTCTCGTGATAGGTGATCAGTTGCCTTGACAGCTCCAGCAGAATCAGCTTGGGTGCTAGCATACCTCGGCAGTCTGGTTGGCTCTCCCAAGAAGTTGGCTGCCCTCAGATAGGTGAATGTAGGAAATTGGGTGAACAGGGCTCCCCATTTCTCAGTGGCTGCCACTATGCTCTTGGTCGTGCGACCGTAAGTCATATTTGGCCTCAACAGGTAGATGATGTGATAGAAAAACACATCGTTAATCTTTGTGAATTGAGAGATGCTATTCTCCAGCCTCAATTCTGGGTAGTACTCATATATTTTGACCTGAGGCCAAACCCCACTTTGCATCAGGCCTGGGTAGTCTCTCTCTGATGCTGTCAGCATAGACAACATAGGAGTTCATGTAGAATCTTCCCTGTTGTATTAAATTGTTGAAGCTGCTCGGAGATTGTGCTGCTTATAATTTCTGCCCATTCGAAGCGCTGATTGGGCATATTCTTCTTCATGGTCTCTAAGTACCGCAGCATCTATTTATGGAAAAAGTGGGCGTCAGGAAGCCCAAAGACCTGGCTCAGGAATGTGATGGTGTCACTGAGCTCCTTTGAGAAGTCACTGCGGTGAATGATTTGAGGCCATCGGGTCAGCTACCTTTTTGTTTTTCAAATAGACCTCATTCATCAGTTGCATGCACTGATCTTCGTTGTCGTCCCAGGCCTTAATGCAATCCTCTCGGCTGACGGCCACAAATTGCCTGGTGATGAGGGATGCCGAGTATTATCTCAAAGTGGCGGGCAGTGAGGTTAAAATTTCACCCCCCCTGGGTAATTTTGATAACATGCATCAGAATATTCAAGTCCCAGGAAAATTGATTGATTCGGGGCCAAAAATCATGTTGCTAGAGTCCCCTCAAATATTTTCTAAGTTCCCTGTCTGAGAGGAAAAGAGCAAGCTCTGAGAAAATGCGAAAAAAGGTTGCAGAAGGCAAGTAGGTTGATCCAGGAAAAAATCATAAAAATGACTAAGTCCTAGTCCTAGGGGCAGTCGGGACATTTGGGACAAAAAGGCCCGAACCGGCCGGCTCGGCCGAAGTAAGCACAAACAGCCCGCAAAGCAACAGGGACATCTGGGACAAAAGTACGCGGCGGGCGCGAAATGCCGGTTCGACCGAGAAAAAATTGGCTAACTGCTGAGAGGGACGCAAATGGGACAATCGGGCCAAAAAGGCGCGAACCGGCCGAACCGGGTGAAAAAGGGCAAAGTCCAAAATCAAATGGGACAATCGGGCCAAAAAGGCGCGAACCGGCCGAAAAGAGTCAAGTCGTCCAAAGCAAAGTGGGACAAGAAAAATGAGTCGGCCGAAATGAGGAGTCCAAAATCAAATGGGACATCTGGGACAAATGGACGCGAAATGCCCGAACCGGCCGAAATGAGCACAAAGGGCCCAAAATCAAATGGGACATCCGGGACAAATGGAGGCGAAGTACGCGAAGGAGCCGAAGGAGCCGAGGACCAATCAGAAACTGCCACGTGTCCTCACAGGAGAAAAAGTCAAAAGGTCAAAGGGGCGAGTTATCGAGCGCTGAACCGAACCAATGAAATGGCGCCACGTGTCCAAGTTTAAGGGGCCCACAAGGAAAATTCAAAAGAAAGCCCGCCGAAAGGTAGAGGAGAGAGAATTGCTCGTCCAATCAGACGTGCCACGTGTCGTCCAGATGGTGAAGAGCGGGAAAGCATTTTAAAATCCGTTTTGGTCTGGTCCGTGCCCTAAATCTTCAGATCGCCATATCTTTTGATCCAGAGCTCGGATTTCCACGTTCTTTATATCAACGGAAAGCTGTTGAGATGCTCTACATGATTCTGGGATCAATCTCGAGTTTTGGTGTAGTCTGAAGAGAGAAAATCAAGAAACGGCTCTGACGTGTGGTAATGGCCAGAAGCGACCTTTCAACAACCCGTTTTAATGCTAATGGGTCATTCTTCTTCTGCACGATCTGAAGTGACATTTTAGCGGCCAAATTAATGTAGAATGGGTCGCATTCTCCTCCAAAATTGATCAAAGTGACAGGGTATGGGTTGGTAAGATCCTCCATGCTGATTTAATGCATTGCAGTCAATGAGGAATGGGCTTACACGTTTTCCCACGTTTTCTGTCCCCTGGGCTCGACCCATGCAATGTAAAAGCCAGATTTGGCTCATTTTTAAAAAAAAAGAGGTTGTTCATTCTTTCTGCTCTGCCCTCCCTTCTTTTCTTCTCTAGGGTTGAAAATGGAGTTCGAACCTCCTCCCTTGCTCTGTAATGGCGTTTTTTGCCTTTTACTAATGGAATGATGTTCTGTGCAAACTTCTGGAGCAACAAAACGTGTTCTGTGATGCATCTGTCCATCCTCTCTCATTTTTGCTTGTATTCTTCTTACCTCTCTTCATTGCAGGTATCTGTGCATGTTTGAATGTTCATTGCAGGTTTGGAGCTGTGTTCATGGAGTTTTGGGACATTTTCTGTGTGAAATCTATCCTTGGGCCTGTGATGCATCTGTCCATCCTTCCCATTGCTCACCTCTCTTTGTCCCATGGCAGTTTTGATAGATGTTCAACATCCTCCTTCTCTGGTGTATCACCGTTTTAGTGTAGGCTTTTGCTGTTTTTCCCTTCTCTCTCTCTCTCTGTCTCCTTGGCATGGTTAGATTAGGATTAGATTAGCTTGCCTGCACTGGAATAGCTTGTGGCAGGTAGTTTAGGAGCAGGAACCAGCCTTCTCTGGAGATTCCTCTCTCGGTTTCACAAGTCCCACGCTTGGAGAGAGGTTTCCATGTTGTGCAATCACACTGGATGCCTGAACATCAACCTAGAAGCCTGATGTGCGTCCAGGGGTGCTGTGATTTTGCATCAACAGTTTTGGCACGCCCGGTGGGACCTTAGAGGTCTTTCACTTCATCTTTTGCAGGTTGATGTGTTCCTGTGAAGATTTCAGCCTTTGGAGGCACTTGCAAACACATCTGGCGACTCCATCTGGTCAACAACCATCTCTGAAGTTGCAGACCTTCCTTTCCATTCATTTTCATTCATTTTCCATTCATCCTTCTTTCCATCTCTTTCATTCTTCCTCATTCTTTGAAGTTGTGCAATCATGACTTCATTTCCATCATGGATTTCATATCAACAACAGCAGTATATTCCACCTCCAACAGGTTTTACAAATCCTCCAGATCAGCATGCATATTCATATGAACAGCAGTGCCAAAGTCAGTTTGGCTATGGAGCTTTCCAAGAGCAAGAGTATGCATATAATGAAGACAATCAGATCCAAGATGCTGGTCTGTTGGAGAAAATCCAAAAGATGGAGGTAAACATAGTGCAGTCCAGGGCTCAGGCACAGATGAAAGCTTTTGGAATCGGTTATGGAGCACCCTGTCCATGGGTGGGACCTTTTCCAAGGCAATACAGCCCTCAGGAGAAGCTTGACTTCATGATTGCAACGCTGCCTTTGCTTGCAAAGTGGATTGAAGAAATAGAGGTGTATGAGAGAAGTATTCAGCAACCTTGTCAATGGGTAAGCACACCATCTCATGCCTTTCCTTTTCCTCTTTCCCAATCTGTTTCATTTCAGCAGTGTCAAGTTTCAAACCCTCCATCTGCTGTCCCAAGTGTTGAATCCATTTCTCCACCCCCCAGTCTTCCACCTCATCTCGATTCTTCTTTCCTTTTCCCTTCCAAACAGTCATCCCCTCCACAAGAGCTAACAGAAATACCCCCTCCTCCAAAGAAACAAGAGGTTTCACTGCCTCCACCACCACAAAAAATTGTAAAATCAGTTGAGTTTCAACCCATTCCTCCTCTTGCATTCCCAATTTCATATGGGGAAGAAGAATTGAAAAAATCAGTCATCAAGGACAGCAAGAAGAGGAGCCCAACAGAAAAGAAATGACAGATGACTTGAAGGTTTGGGCTACCAAATTTGGGATGACAAAGATCCCCTTGATGGTTAAGCCTACAGAAGAGGCTAGGGTTGAACAAATGGTGGTGGTAGGACTGATTTTGTTGCAGCAGAAGAAGAAGATCTTGCAGCCCCAACTTGTCCTCTAGAGCAGCAAATTGAAGAGTTTGACTTGACAAACTTCATGCTGGAGAAGGAGTTCAATCAAGAGCAAGATTGCCTTCAAACATTGGAGGAAGGAGAAGCTGCTCCAAATCCAAAAGAAGAGGAGCACATCCTAGCTGTGGAGGAGAAAAGTGCAGATCCAAGGGCTTTGAGCACAAAGCAGGCTACAGGAGAACCTTCAGTTCTTCTTTCCACTTCATCTCTCTCAAGTTCTAGTACTGAAAAGGAGTTTGATCTCTCAAACTCAATATTGGAGAGTGAAGGAAACCATGGTGGTCAAGTTGCAGATCAAGAGGACACCATGGAGGAAGTTGAAAACGAGCAGCAGGACAGCAATGAGGCAGTTTACCTGTCAGATTTGGAGGACTGTTTTGATGGAGAAGAGCCGGTTGAGCTTTCACCTTTCTCTCTTTCATCATCCACATTCCAAACACCAGAGCCTGCTGCCATGAAGGAGAGCTTTCATTTGCAGCAGCCTGCATCTTACAGCAGCTCTTTGGGATCAAGATTGGAAGATTTTTATCTTCCATGTTCTTCATTGGAGGAAGAGAAAGGACAGAAGGATTTCACCATTTCTTCCACACCATCCATTCAAGAGGGTCTACAAGAAGACTCCATTCTTGGAGTTGAAAATCAGAGCTATGGGCATATCAAACGGATCAGACCTTGCCCAATCAGGTATTTGGCTTCATTGGAGCCAAAGGAGAAGCCACAACCAGTCATGCTTGCTTCTGAGCATGAGGATGAGCTACAAAGTACCAAGGATCAGCTGCCATACCTCTCCAATCCAAATGCAGAGCAACTAAAAGAGGTATTGGATTTTTCAGTTGATACCTTGATGATTTGGATAGAAGACCAGCTTCTTGTTGATTTTCCATCCATCCAAACAGCCATGATCAGTGCCAAATCAATTGCATGGCTGCCAATTTTGAAGAAAGGAAGCTATTTCTCACAACCAGTTGCAGGGTTTGTTTAGCTTGCCTTTGCTTCCAGTTAGAGTAGAGTAGCTAGGTTTGCTTTCAGTAGAAGAAGTGCTTGTGCACACTCTGCATGTTCCATTTGGGGCATGTATGATTTTCAGTTTTGTACATAGTTTTGGTGTTGCTGGTTCTGCTCTTGCACAGTTCATTTCAGTGGCATCTTGGTGAAGACACTCCAGGTTCAATGGGTTTCCAAGTGGCTCAGAGGGAGGTTTTCAAAGTTCAGATCAGTTGCAGGTTGCAACTCATGACTCCATGCCCAATGGATGCTTCAGGCTACTGATCATTCATCTAGCAGGCAGATGACCCCGCTGAGTCGCCAAACTGTTGTCAAAATTTCACCCCCCCTGGGTAATTTTGATAACATGCATCAGAATATTCAAGTCCCAGGAAAATTGATTGATTCGGGGCCAAAAATCATGTTGCTAGAGTCCCCTCAAATATTTTCTAAGTTCCCTGTCTGAGAGGAAAAGAGCAAGCTCTGAGAAAATGTGAAAAAAGGTTGCAGAAGGCAAGTAGGTTGATCCAGGAAAAAATCATAAAAATGACTAAGTCCTAGTCCTAGGGGCAGTCGGGACATTTGGGACAAAAAGGCCCGAACCGGCCGGCTCGGCCGAAGTAAGCACAAACAGCCCGCAAAGCAACAGGGACATCTGGGACAAAAGTACGCGGCGGGCGCGAAATGCCGGTTCGACCGAGAAAAAATTGGCTAACTGCTGAGAGGGACGCAAATGGGACAATCGGGCCAAAAAGGCGCGAACCGGCCGAACCGGGCGAAAAAGGGCCAGGTCCAAAATCAAATGGGACAATCGGGCCAAAAAGGCGCGAACCGGCCGAACCGGCCGAAAAGAGTCAAGTCAGTCCGAAGCAAAGTGGGACAAGCGGGCCAAAAATGGACGCGAAATGCCGAATCGGCCGAAATGAGTCCAAAGGGTCCAAAATCAAATGGGACATCTGGGACAAATGGACGCGAAATGCCCGAACCGGCCGAAATGAGCACAAAGGGCCCAAAATCAAATGGGACATCCGGGACAAATGGAGGCGAAGTACGCGAAGGAGCCGACGACCAATCAGAAAGTGCCACGTGTCCTCACAGGAGAAAAAGTCAAAAGGTCAAAGGGGCGAGTTATCGAGCGCTGAACCGAACCAATGAAATGGCGCCACGTGTCCAAGTTTAAGGGGCCCACAAGGAAAATTCAAAAGACAGCCCGCCGAAAGGTAGAGGAGAGAGAATTGCTCGACCAATCAGAGCCTGCCACGTGTCGTCTAGGTGGCGAAGAGTGGGAAAATATTTCAAAATCTGTTTTGGTCTATTCCGTGCCCTAAATCTTCAGATCGCCATATCTTTTGATCCAGAGCTCGGATTTCCACGTTCTTTATATCAACGGAAAGCTGTTGAGATGCTCTACATGATTCTGGGATCAATCTCGAGTTTTGGTGTAGTCTGAAGAGAGAAAATCAAGAAACGGCTCTGACGTGTGGTAATGGCCAGAAGTGACCTTTCAACAACCCGCTAATGGGTCGCATGCACGGCCAGAAGTGACATTTTAGCGGCCAAATTAATGCAGAATGGGTCGCATTCTCCTCCAAATCACTCAAAGTGATAGGGTATGGGTTGGTAAGGTATCCTATGCCATTTTAATGCATTGGTATTCAATGAGGAATGGGCTTACACGTTTTCCCATGTTTTCTGTCCCCTAGGCTCGACCCATGCAATGTAAAAGCCAGATTTGGCTCATTTTAAAAAAAAAGAGTTGTTCATTCTTTCTGCTCTGCCCTCCCTTCTTTTCTTCTCTAGGGTTGAAAATGGAGTTCGAACCTCCTCCCTTGCTCTATAATGGCGTTTTTTGCCTTTTACTAATGGAATGATGTTCTGTGCAAACTTCTGGAGCAACAAAACGTGTTCTGTGATGCATCTGTCCATCCTCTCTCATTTTTGCTTGTATTCTTCTTGCCTCTCTTCATTGCAGGTATCTGTGCATGTTTGAATGTTCATTGCAGGTTTGGAGCTGTGTTCATGGAGTTTTGGGACATTTTCTGTGTGAAATCTATCCTTGGGCCTGTGATGCATCTGTCCATCCTTCCCATTGCTCACCTCTCTTTGTCCCATGGCAGTTTTGATAGATGTTCAACATTCTCCTTCTCTGGTGTATCACCGTTTTAGTGTAGGCTTTTGCTGTTTTTCCCTTCTCTCTCTCTCTCTCTGTCTCCTTGGCATGGTTAGATTAGGATTAGATTAGCTTGCCTGCACTGGAATAGCTTGTGGCAGGTAGTTTAGGAGCAGGAACCAGCCTTCTCTGGAGATTCCTCTCTCGGTTTCACAAGTCCCACGCTTGGAGAGAGGTTTCCATGTTGTGCAATCACACTGGATGCCTGAACATCAACCTAGAAGCCTGATGTGCGTCCAGGGGTGCTGTCCCTGATATCTAGGTCGCATTCGGTCTAGGAGTCAGGCATCCTGACCCTCTGATATTTATATTTCATCTCTTCTTCTGTAAGTTTGGCCTTGCCTTTGGATTTCGTAGGTCTCCTGCTTGATGTAGACATATGTTCTTCCGAGCTTAGTTGCTGATCTGCATGAAGAAGAAGCGAGACCCAACGCAAAAAGGTTGTATTAAGCATTTGATCTTCTATTGAAGTGTTGACAGAAGAAAGAGTTAGTGATTTTGAGGCTCAGGGCGCAGGGTGCATGAAAGCTACAGCTTACAGGGCTAAATAGGTAAGGTGCACAGAAAAAAGGTGTTGCAAGGGTTAAATCAGCTCTAAAGGCACATGGCGCATAGATACTGCAGGGTACATTTTGTAAAGGGCACAAGGAAACACCATGTTACATAGAGATAGGATGCGCCACAGGCGCATAAATCATTCATGTTGCATGGAGATTTAATGGGCACGCCAAAGGCGCATGTACCTGGTTTGTGTAACATGAACTTTTTCGTGTGCCAAAGGCAGCTTGGCGCAGCGCACGGAGGGTCTATACATGACATGAATGTTTTTGTGACGAGGAAATGCGCCTGCAGCTTTTATAAGCTTCATACTTGGCGCAGATTAAGCTGGTGTTGCGCAGATGAGGGGTGCGCCAAAGGGGTGCATGTTTAAGTGATGCAACAAGGAAGGTTTGGTGTGCCAAAGAGGGCGCAAGGCTAGTGCTTGTAGCATGTGAAGGAGGCGCGCCTTTGAGGGTGCAAAAGTTTCATGATGCAACAGGCGGGATGGGGTGCGCCATTGGCGCAGATTTTATTCATGTTGCGAGGGGTGACAGATGCGCCAAAGGTTGCATAACTGTTTTTGATGTTGCAGGTCGCGCCGATGCGCCAAAGGGAAAAATCAAAACAGAGTCTTTTTAGAGCTTTAATCACCCTCAGAGGGGTTTTTCACATGGTTTAGCTTCTCTTTTCTTTTCTTTTCCTCTTTTTGTAGGGTTATTTGGGAAATAAAATGGTTTAATCAAAAGGGATTTAAACCATGCTTTTTAGAACAACTTCCTCTACCAGCAGATATGGAAAGAGGGGGAGGAAAATGGAAAGGCAGCAAAGGGGGGGCCAAAGTTCAATATTTCAATATTTCCAAACTAAAACCAGACCACCAAGCACACAAAGAACCAAAAACATAAAATGCATGAGAGAGATAAGAACCTCTTACCGGAATAAATAGTGAAAAACATGCACATGGGTCCACAACGCGTTGAAAATGACAGGGCAGGTGCGCTGGCAGGCTCAGAGAATAGAAAATCACGTGTTTTTGTGTCTGGTGACAATGACATTTACAGGTGCGCAAATACATATATATATATAGGTGAGTCAACAATAAATGTGCCACCAACTTTGCAAAGGGCGCATGAAAGTTGCTGTCGACATAGGAAAGCATGTGCCCTTTGGCGCATGAAAGTATATGCCAGCATGGAACTAAGTGCGCCCTTTGGTGCACCAAAAGTGATGTCGACATGATATTATGTGTGCCTTTGGCGCACCAAAAAGTGGCGCAACAAAGGGGTTGCTAACACGAAGGCGCATGCGCCTTGGCGCACGCAGGGAAGACTCAACATATCAAGGCGCACCAAAAGGTGTGTTGACACAATAAAATACGCGCCAAAGGTTTTTAAAGGGGGTGCACCAAAAAGTTGATGTTACACAGTAATTCCATGCGCCTAACCAAAAAGATGAAAAATGACTAAGTTCAGAAAACCAGATTTCCCGGAAAAGGGATTTTGTAACGTTCCAAACGTAAGGGATCCCTAATGAGGGATCGGGACAAAATTTTCGGTATGGTTATCAATAAAATTGCCCTTGTCAATTTTACGGGATAACAGCTGGCTCTTTCTAGGCGACTATCCCTGAGCAAACTTGGGGGGTAGAGAATCCCAGATCTCATGTGCCTATCCATTGGGTAACAAAGTCAAAAAACAAGGGTGACCGGAGGGAAGAGCAAAGGAAACACACAACAAACCGAAAGCAAACACACGATGAAAACAAACACACAACTAAAGCAAATTGTACAAAGAAGAGAGCAAGCTCTACTTCCTGAAAATTTTCAGATGCTACCCGCTATAGGGAAGCGGGAGCTCAGTTCCATCTAGATACGAGAGATAGAAACTATTCTCTCCATTGAGCTACTTCATCTTGAAGGGCCCTCTCCACAGGGAATCAAACTGTTCCGTGCATACCCTTTGGCTCTCTTCGCTTGTCCCACAGAAGGATGAGGTTTCCCTACTTGGAAATCCCTTTGCTTAGCTCTTTTTATCGAATAATCTCTTGACTTGATTATGATGTTCAGTGATCCTGTCGACCACTCTTATTCTCTTTTCTTTGAGCTCTGTCAAATACATAATTCTCTTTTCAAGAGAATTTTGGAAAGTTTCATCTTCGATAGCTCGTGCCAAGTGCAGAGCAGGAAGTTCAGTAGAAATGGGAAGCTCGGGTATCAGTGCCATATAACACTTGAAAAGGTGACATACCGAGAGACCTCTTGGGAGTAATACAATCAGCCCACAAAGCGTCGTACAAAGACTTGTGCCACATTCGCTGATTCTCATTCTACTAACTTTCATATGATGGTCACCAAGTTCTTGTTACTGGATTCCGCATGACCATTTCCTTGAGGGTAATAATTTGAGGCGTGAGCCAAATTTATCCCATATTCATAGCAAAAACTAATAACTTCTCGCGAGGAGAAGTTAGAAGCATTATCAACAATAATCTTGTTTGGAACGCCAAACCTGACAATGATATTTTCTTTAATGAAATTACAAACCACCTCAGAAGTGGCATGCTTGACAGGTATGGCTTCCACCCACTTGGTGAAGTAATCCATTGCTGTAAGGACATAGCTATGTCCGGCACTCGATTGAGGTATTGAGTGCACCAATAAAATCAATTCCCCATTTCCTGAATGGTTCATTGACAATAACCAGGCCTTAGGGGAAAGGCAGCCAACTTGGGCTTGCTGACGAATTGCTGGCAAGGTTCACACTTTGCCACCCAAGTGGCTGTATCTTAGAAGAGTGTCAGCCAATAGTACCTGGCTCGGATGATCTTATGTGTTGTCACGGAGGAAGAGAAATGACCCCCACAGGCTGAATTATGAAAACTTGTCGAGTAACTTTACCTGTTGTGGTTTGTCAACACATCACAAAAAGACGCCATCTATCCCACGTTTATATAAACCGTCATCCCAGATGACATATTTAGCTACTCTGAGCTTTATAGTACGCTTCTCCTTTGTAGTTAGGTGCATTGGGCATTCGCCGTAGGTGAGGAAGAAAGTGATATCAGAAATACCATTCATCACTAGTCACAATAAATAGCGACCAGAGGTAGCGAATCGGGTTTTTCCAGCCGGTCTTGTGCTTCATCGGTGTAGTCACTCCTTTCCTCAGGGTTTTCTGAATCTTTGTTTTCAGCCATAAGCTGACACAGGCCCTTGCCCCTCACCAGCTTGGTTGGTTTAATATCCAGGTCATACTCTTGGACCTTTGCAATCCAATTTCCTCGCAAGCATCCTAACTCCTGTTGAGTTAGAATTGATTTCACCGCCGTGTCAGTGGGACCAGCACCACCATATGAGAGTTTAGAATGTAATACCTGAAATTCTTCACTGCTTTGACAACGGAAAAGGCATACTTTTCCAGTTGAGACATTTTTAGTTCGTGAGGCTTAAGGGGAGAGCTCATGAACGCAATCAGAGATTCAACATCCTCCGAATTCTTTTGCATCAAGATTGCGGACACAGTATGCTCAGATGCGTAACTATACATGATGAAGTCCTTGGAGAAATCGGGACATACCAGGACTGGTGCATGAGCAACGGAAGCTTTTATTTCTTCAAACAACCTTTTCCCTTCTTCGCTCCATCTGAAAGTTGGTGACCCCTTCATCATGTTCAATATGTGACGAGTCTTTTCAGCAAAGTCAGGAACAAAACGCCTGAGAAAGTTCACCTTTCCGAAGAAAGAATGAACACCAGTCTTTCTTGTAGGTAGAGTAAGGCTTTGAATAGCCTTAACTCTTTCGGTATCTATCTTTGTTCCTTCTTTGCTAACCACATGCCCTAGCAACTTTCCTTCCGTGACTCCAAAAAAAGACTTTTTTTGGGTTTAGGGAAATCCCATGTTCTCAGCACCTGGCCAATACTTGCTCCAAATGATCACAATGATCATTTCGTTGTTTAGAGAATACGGTTAAGTCATCTAGATAAACCTTAATGACTTTCCCCATCATACCTTTGAATGCAAAATCCATGGCCCGTTGAAAAGTGGCGCCAGCATTAGTTAGGCCAAAGAGTCATCCTGCTGTAGGAAAATGTACCCCAGGGTGAGTAGTGAATGTTGTTTTAAATTGATCTGCAGGTGAAACTTCAATCTGATTCTAGCCTAAAAACCATCAAGCCATGGACATCATCTCTGACCCAGTTATTGCTTGCAGAACTTGATCCATTATAGGAAGTGGGTAGTTGTCTTTCAAGGAAGCCTGATTCAAATTGTGAAAATCTACGCATATGCGTATCTCGCCATTTTTCTTGCGCACTGGCACAATTCCATTTTACTAGCTTAAACTCTTGACTGTGATGGATATTTCTCGCATTCAGCATCTTCTACAATTTCAGCCTGGATTAGTACCCCATATCTTGAATTTTAGTGCCTCTGCTTCTGGCGAAAGGCTTTGACATCTTCTTTCAATGAACATGTCGTGCTGAACGTCTTTTGGTTTAAAAGACTTTAGATTGGCATAGGACCATGCCAACACATCCATATATTTCATCAGCAACTTGAGCAAATTTCCTAGATTCTCTTCAAGCGTTCAACATTTTCCAATGTTCACAAATTGTAGGGTGCTCTACCGAACCTATATTGACATGGTTCGGTTTCTGGGGATGAGTCAGGGTTATCTCACCTCTTCTTTTTCACAAAATTGATCATGCCTGTCGAACAGCCGTTCCAGAGAAACTAGGCCCTTTGGAATTTTATTTCCTTTGAGCTGACATATGCCGTCCTTTCCTTCAGATTCATCATCTTGATCGGGTGACTGATTCACGGCAAGTGGAAGTAGATCCTTCAAAGTGCAATTCTTTAAAATTTTCCACCTTCTCTAGAAAGGCAATGAGTTGGTTATCATCGTTGAATACTTGCCAATGCTGAGATATTGTTTGGCACGCTTGGGTGGAAAACCACCTCAATGGTGTATTTGTTTGTTTTCAAACCTGGGTGAGGGAGCATGAGGGATGTTGAAATAGCCAATGAATCGGCCATGTCATTTTGGGCTCTTGGAATGGATTCAATTGAAAAAACATCAAACTCTTCAATGCTGTCCCAGATGCACCGCATTACGGTAATGCCTGAGCCTTTCATTCTTCACTTGGTAAAGTTTCCTTTTAACTTGATTCACAACTAGCTCCGCATCCATACTTGCACTTTCAGATTCTTAATCCCTCTTTCTTTTGCGGCTTGCATGCCAAGTACCAAAGATTCATACTTTTCAGTATTATTTGTGTTAAAAAACTGCAACTTGAAAGAGAGAGGAATGACTTCTTCCTTTAGGAGATATTAGCACGGCTCCGATGCCTACATCCGCTGGTTACACTAGCTGCCATCGAACTGCAAGGTCCAGATCTTATTAATATCTCCTTCTTGAATGAGAACAACCATTTTATCAGACTCGATAGACAAGAAATAGTTCCCCATCCCTGATGATTCAAAACGGATTTGGGCTTTGGGGTCCTCAGAGCTAGTAACCAAGTACTTCTTTTATGATTCCCGGCTCCAAAGTCTGCATTACACCTTTGACGGGAATTTCTAGCTTTAGACTAATCCATATGAATTTCCCCACCAACTTCGCTGTAAAAGCTTCTTCCCAGCAAAAATTCCGTAGGCTGGCTGGAATGTCAGCAACGAGAACTGTCATCTTTACTCTCTTTTCTGGGAACGCCGCAAATGCAAATGTGAGCATTTGATTTAGATGAATTGAATGGCAGCTACTTGAATTCCAAGGAATGAACATCTGCAAAATCCTTTTGAGGGTGATTTTCCAAATGTATATTAAAAGGTTTAATTTTTCTGGCTTGACGTGATGAATAATTTCTCTAAATGAATAGAGTTAATCAACTTGTGAAACAAAGATTAGGAGGGACTAGCATTCAAATGAATCCATGGCTTCCCTAGGATGCAGATGTTGTAATTCAACATTCCTAGTGTATAATGGTAAAACAGGAGCTGGAATATGGATTTTTTGGGGAAACCTGGTCTAAGTGAGACAATAAGGATACTGGTTCCAATTAAAATTGGTCAATCTTACAGGTTATTCATAACCTCCTAATGTGTACTCTAGCTAGATTTGAGATCTTGGTATTCCATATCCTACCTTATGTAAGAAGGCGGCCAAGGGTATTAGCGTTCATGGTGATCCCTATTGTCAATAATGTCCCTCACTTAACATAATGGTGGAATAGACCCATTACTGGTGTGTTGGTCCGAAAATCTGTCGCGTGGACAGATCTATGGATAGACGAGCCAACAGTGTGTAGGGCTTAGCCCCTCTTTGAGACAGCAAAGCGAAACTGGTTTATTGCTATTTCTACTAGCAGGAACCTATGCAAGTCTCACAGATTCTGCCTTCGGGGGTTGGGATCTCATCCCAGTAGAGTATTCTAGGCTGCGAAAAGAAAGGAATGAAAGAGGGAGAAGAGAAAGAACAGATCCGAAGGGAGAAAAGAAATGAATTCCAAAGCAGAAAGGTCAGAAGATTTATGTTTTTAGTTTGGTAGTAAACAGAGCCAAACCTACTTGCATAAATAAACAAAGCAATACTGATAAACAAATGACGGAAAAGTAGATATGAATCCAACAGATTAAACACATACAGATCTAACGTAAGAAAGATCTAATGTATAACACAGCTATTGAGCACAAAGTCTGAATAATTGTATTACTGTTCTTTTCTGTTACAAGAAAGCTCAAAGTCTTTCTCTCCTCACTTCTATTTCTATCTGAAAAATGTTCACCCCCCTGAATACAACAAGTATTCTCAGTATTTATAGAAGATGAGGGAGAGAGAAGGCAAAATGGAGCCAACCACTTATTTACAAAGATATTTACAAAATATCTAAAAGTCATGTTGACTTTGACAACTTTGATGGATGACATCATCCCATGATGCAACATGGATGATGTCATCATTTGTGCCAACACACTTTTAGACATTTCGAAAAGAAAGTCGAAGAATAGAGAGAAGAAGAAGAAGAAGAAGAAGAAGAAGAAGCTACTCATCATCATCATCCTGCGGCCGAAAAGGGGTTGCCTGTTTCTGATGCTGCTCAGGTGATGATATGTGGAACTGAGCGCGGTATTCCAAAAAATTGCTGATCATCGGCCCAAACCGATCCTGTGAAGGATCCTTGTGCCGTTCACTGATTGCTTCGCAAGTTTCCCGCTCATCTATGAGCTTTTCTGGGATCTTGGAATAGTCTTTACCCACCTCGATTAGGAAACCCGATGAAGTCCCTACAGGCCAGTAGGTTGTTGATAGATTCGATGTCGAACGTGACCTCTGGCCCTGTTCCTTGAGAGGCTATCTCCTTGAAAATCCGGATAGTGTCATCAGCTGATCTCAAGGTAAGGGAAGGAGTGAGCAACCCTGGAGTCATAGATAGAACAATTTTCTCCATTTGATGCATTGCATCCAGGGCTTCTTCCTTTACCTTGTCTATCTTTTCCAGAACGAATTCTAGCTGATCTATCCGATAGTCCAGAGTGGACATAGTTTTGTTGAGGGCCCTTGGATGGCCGAAGACTCCGAACTTGACCAGATCTTCGACTGAACAGTCAAACATTTGTTGGAAGGTCTCGTGCTGGAGTCTAGCATGCTCCAACTCTTCTGATACTGGACCTGCTAATGCTTGGAGTTCCTTGTTCGCCTTCTCGATGTTCAGGTATAAACTGATATATTCGGCGATTACTTTTTCACTATCTTTGATGATCTGGCTCCTCCAAGCAGAAACAACCATACCTTGCTCGCCAATCTTTGAATACTCATTGATCTTCTCCTGACTGAGCAGCTCAGGAGTCTCGGCGGCAGTTGTGGGAGGTGCACTTCCCATCTTCTGTAAGGCCTGAAGCAGATATTTGTTCTGCTCCTTCAGTAGCCTTTTCTCCTCTTTCGTTTCTTGAAGCTTTTTACAGAGTGCATCCACTGCGGAAAGAGCTTCCCCCTGGAGACTTTCAGAGGATGTCCCCATTGTGACTTGAGTCATGGTGAAATCTGTTGGAGACAGATCTTCTTTTTCTTTGAGGGGGTTGGGGTACGCTATCTCCATGACTCTCTCACCTGCAGCGCTTTTCGAGAAGCGTGTAACCGGCTTGTGCTTCTTTGCTCCTTTAGCCGGAATGACCGAAAAGTCCATTGGAGCGATGGGAACTTTCCTCTTTTGTTGGCTCAGCTGCTGAGAGATCCAAGCTGGTCCTATAGAAGAAGGACCAGAGACAGAGGGGGCGGCAGCAACGGTAGAAGAGGGGAAAAACGTGGAGACACGCGGCGGCGGCATTGAAAGAATAGCCGAAGAAGTGCCCACGGGAGGAAGGGAGACCGCAATTGCAGAAGACATAGGAAGGGAAGGGAGCTCGGAGATGAGGGAAGAAATGGAAGAAGACAAATCAGCGAGGGAGGAAAGATAGACGAAGATGCGGGGGAAAGAGTAGAAGAAGGGGGCAGAGGACGCGACCAAAGGGGATGGTCGCTTGAGTCACTCGAGGAGGGGAAGGAAGAGAAGAAGAAGGGATAGAAGGGACCTCTGAAGTTGTAGCGATGCCGACATCCTGGGTGGATGGGCGTATAGGACTATCCTCTGTCAATTCTTTCTCTGGCGAATCCAGAGTTATGACTTGTTCAGGCTCTGAAGGAAGAGGACTTTCAGGGGCTTCCTCCTGAATGGTGCTAGGTTCACCTTCTGCACCTTTGCCTTTCAGCTGCTTCTTTGACCTTGGAGGTGCGTTGCCCAAAGGGGAAGTTGTGAAATCTACCCCGAGGTAGATTAGTCCGTTCATGCGGCACCAATGCTCTATTCTCCGCATAGTCTCCTTGACCCTCTCCTCAATTGTTTGAGGAGCCTTGCTTCTGTCAATGTCCGGGAAAGGCCAATCATCCCCTTCCGTGTCATTATACACTTTGTCTAGTTTCGTCTTCCGTAGTTTGGAAGCCTTTGGGGACAATGGCCACTCCGTATTGGATGATTTTCCGTTAATGCTAAGCGCGAGTGATCCTTTCTTCTGAGTTCCACCTCATGGAGAACGTCAATGTAAATATCCTCAATTTGAGGGACATGGATTGGATCCCGCTTAGCCCTTGGCAGACAGCCCCTAGGATCGAAGGTAGGCCTGGCTGGGAAATCATGTTTCAAATTTAGCAACTCCAGCTCTGCGAACATTTCCTTCGCCTTTGTGATAGGAAGAGCATGTGTACCGGCCCACTGTGGGGGGGAAAGGAGTTCCGCCCTTCTTTCTTTTGAGGCACTTTTCATGGTATGTGACCAGCTGCCTTGATAACTCTAGTAGAATCAGCTTTGGTCCAGCATACCTCGGTAGCCTGGTTGGCTCTCCCTAAAATTTGGCAGCCCTTAGATAGGTGAACGTGGGAAATTGGGTGAACAAGGCCCCCCACTTCTCTGTGACTGCCACTATGTTCTTGGTCGTCCGGCTATGAGTCATGTTCGGCCTCAACAGGCAGATGACGTGATAGAAGAATGCATCATTAACTTTTGCAAATTGAGGGATGCTATTCTCCAGCCTCAGCTCTGGGTAGTAATCAAATATCTTGGCCTGAGGCCATACTCCACTTCGGTTCAGCCCTGGGTAATCCCTTGCCGACGCTGCAGCGTAGACTACATAGGAGTTCATATGGAACACTCCCGTTGTGGCGAAGCTGTTGTAGCTGCTCAGAGATGGTGCTGCTTATTATTTCACCCCAGCAAAAGCGCTGATCGGGCAAATTCTTATTCATTGTCTCTAGGTACCGCAGCATCCATTTATGGAAATAGTGGGCATCTGAAAGCCCGAAGACTCTGCTCAGGAAATGTGATAGTATCACTGAGTTCCTCTGAGAAATCACTTTGGTGGATAGTTTGAGGCCACCGGGTCACCACCTTCTTATTCTTTAGGTAGACCTCATTCATCAACTGCATGCACTAGTCCTCGTTGTCTTCCCAGGCCTTGATGCATTCTTGCTGGCTAACAGCCACGTAGTTCCGGTGGTGAGGGATGCCAAGCATTAACTCAAAATGGACGGGCAGTGAGGTTTATGACTACCTCGCCCTTACTGTTCTCGACACATCTTGTGTCTTTGTTGTAACATTGGGCAACCACCATCATGAATTCATTGTTTACAGCGCTGACTGGGATTCCGCCGGCGAAATGCAGAGCACTGCCTATTAACTTGTCCATCCATGGACTTCTTGTAACCTTCTGAGTTCTAACCCAGAACTCATCCATGTCAATGTGACCCAATTCTGAGTCTCTGACATCCATACTGCACTCAGCCTGTGATTCGGGCATCCTGACCCTCTGATATTTGTATTTCATTTCTTCTTCTGTCAGCTTAGCCTTTCCTCTTGGTTTGGTGGGTTTCTTGCTTGACGTAGACATGTGTTCTTTCGAACTCAGTTGCTGATCTGCATGAAGAAGAAGAGAGACCCAATCCAAAAAGGTTGAATTAGTCATTTGATCTTCCATTGGAAAGCTAGCAGAAGGAAGGAGAGTTAGAGATTTAAAGGCTCAGGGCGCAGGAAAAATGCAACTGGCAGGCCAAATAGATAAGGCGCACAGAAAAGGAATGTTGCAGAGGTTATACTGGCGCCAAAGGCGCATGGCGCATGGATGAAGCAGGTTGCATTTTATAGCAGGGCGCACAGGAAATGCGTGTTACATTGGGGTTCGGTGCGCCCTTTGGCGCATGGGAAATATTGTGTAACATTAACAAATGGTGCGCCAAAGGGATATGGCGCGGCGCATGGAGGGTTTACTCAACATCATGTTACTGCAATGGAGGGTGCGCCCGTGCCTATGTAATCTTTATACTTGCGCGCAGAAGGCTTGTGTTGCATCGAAAGCTGGGTGCGCCCTTTGGCGCATGGAAACATTATGCGGCATGGAAAAAGGGTGCGCCAAAGGCTTTTTAAGGAGGCGCGGGATTTAGACTTGTAGCATGCAAAGAGGGCGCGCCATTCGAGGGCGCATGGATTTCAAGATGCAGCAGAATAGCGAAGGGTGCGCCAGTGGGCGTGGGTCTTGAGCATGTTGCATGGCGGGTAGGTGCGCCGAGGGGCGCGTAACTGTCTTTATTGTTACAAGGCGCGCCAGTGCGCCATTTAGAAAAAGCTCACTACTCAAATCTAATTCTCAATTCCTCTCTTCCACTTCAAATAGTTACTTGGTCAAGTAAGGTTTTACAAAAAGGTTTTTAACAGACCAAGCCAGTTACAAGAAAGCTCTCCTTTACCAGCAGATCTGGAAAGAGGGAGGAAGGAAGAAGCAGAAGAAAAGAAGGAAACGAACAAGGCAGTATAGGGGGGGGCCAAAACGTATTTCATTAAACACCTTCCATTGCAAACCAAACAACAGACCGATGCATACCAACAGAACAGCAGACCAAAACATGAAAGCATAAAACAGAGAAGAGGGAGAACCTCTTACCTTAAATATAGCAAAAGATTTGGAAAGCGGGTCCACAGGGCGAGATAGCGACAGAGCAGAGCTGACAAATCCAGAGCAATCACGTGCTTTGAAAAAAGGAATGAAAATGACATGGGCGCGCACTGATATTTATAGGAAAACTTGTCATTAATGCGCCACCAACCTTTTGAAATGGCGCATGGAACATGGCTGTCGACAAGGGAAAGCGTGCGCCCTTTGGCGCATGGAAGGAATTGACAACAGAAGAATGAGCGCGCCTTTGGCGCACCATATGCATTGTTGACACTAAATTATGTGCGCCCTTTGGCGCACCAAAACTTGGTGTAACAGGGATATTACGCGCGCCCTTTGGCGCACCAAAAAGTGATTCAACATCAATTGGCGCACACCAAAAGGATGTGTCGAACATGTAAAACCATGCGCCAAAGGCTTTTAAGGGGGCGCATCAAAACTATGTGTTACAAGGCAAATCCATGCGCCCAGCCAAAAAGGCTCAAAAAGACTAAGTTCAAAAACTAGATTTCCCGGGGAGGGATTTTACAACGTTTCGAACGCGAGGGATCCCTAACGAGGGATCGAAACAAAATTTTTTTGGTATGGTTATCGGTAAAATTGCCCTTGTCAATTTTACGGGATAACATGTTGGTAATATCTTGGTGATGTTGTAAAAGGTATCACGAAAGTTATCCTACCCAAGTGGTAGAAAACCATGTCCTGCTTAAAGTTTAGATGCTCGAGGCAAAGAGGAAAGAGTGAGGTGAAAAGAGCTAAACAAACCACACAATGTAGAACAAGCTTGAAGCCCTAGGTACCGTGCATAGACGAGAAGTCAATAGGTGAAAAGAGTTGTATGATCTTATTGTACGTCAAGTTGAAACAAATGGTGATGATTCTATAGCTGAACGGAGAAATTACAAATGCCTGCTGTCTCTCCTCAAACCTAAATAGACAAGTCCATGACTCAAAAGTTCTTTTGAATTACTCCTTTTATTTTACTAGAGATATAGACTGATCAATGCGGGAAGTCTACAGAGTGGGATATTGATTGTATTGTTCTTGAGGTCTTCACAAAGCTGATCAATGCGAGAAGCTTATTGATAAGGCTGACTGTGTATAGCTGTCCTTCCAAGGGAGCAGTCTATTTATAGTAGCAGATAGTGATTTTAGTGTGATAGCTGTCCTTCGGGGGAGCAGTCTATAATAACTAAGAGCAATAGTTTGGCATATAGCTGTCCTTCAAGGGAGCAGTCTATTGTATAAGTTAGATAGTCTAGATGTCCTCTTTGGCGCATGAAGCATCTAGTGATTTTTATTTTGTAGAGAAGTTTGACTCAAGAAAATCCCATAAGTGTGTAATTCAGAACATGTGTACATTTTGATGCACTTTGAAGTCATGGACTAGACTAAAAAGGGGAAGGAATCTGTATGATAAGGTGAGGTGATAATCAAATTAGCTGTGAGCTTGATTGGATTATGAGCTGTAAGAAACAAAGTGTATGTGGTGGTAAGTGAGCTCAAGGGGACGAGCCGTATAGGCCAGATAAGAAGTGATATAACACTAAGGTTTCAAATTCGTAGAATGGTCGAAGATGCAAGGCATTAAGGGGCCTCAGGCTCATGTTTACCATTAAGCAATCAGCTAAAGTTCGATAAGTGCCTGATCCATAAGTGTGAGTGATAATGTAAGGCCCAATCCAATTAGGAGCAAATTTTTCACGTTTAGATCTTTTCTAGTTTGGTTACATGTTGATTCTCTTTGAGGACAAGATCGGCCAACCTTAAAGGTACGCTCATGAAGTCGTTTATCATAAGCACGCTTGATACGTTTTCGATAGATTTGGAGGTGATCAAGAGCCTGTAAGACAACGCTCATCAAGAAGTTCGTAATTGGGCTAACCAGCTCTTGGACGGAAATCATCGTTGGTAAGAACATCCTGAAGAGATATTATTGAGGGAGGGTATTTGTATTTCGAGAGGGCAAGACAGCCTTGGTACCATATACCAAAGAAAATAAGGTGTGGCATTAGTGGAGGTACGAATGCTAGTACAATAAGCCCATGTTCAGGGAAAAGGGTGATGTGATCATGCGAGTTTCTTCACTGGACTCATTGACAACTTTCATGAGGATTTTGGTTAGGGTTTTATTAGAGGATTCCAGCTTGTCCATTTGCTTGTGGATAGTAGGGTGATGAGAAGCTAAGTTTGATACCAAAGTTGTCTACAAAGGTCCTACAACAACTTATTTTTAAAAGATTTTCCATTATCTGTTATCAGGCGATGAGGAACACCAAAACGACAGATAATGTGATCGTTAACGAATTCTACAATTTTTTCTTTTTTATTGAAATGAGTGGAACCTTTGGCCTCCACCCATTTTGTGTAATATTTGGTTACTGTGATAATCCATCGGTCATTACAGGTTGCGAAGAGGATGGGCTGATTCTCACCAATAGGGTCTAAACCCCATTGTGAGAAAGGCCAAAGATCTCGATAGGCGACCTGTAGCGGGTGGCATAGGAGTATGTTGAAGGTTGGCATGTTCAATTGACACATAACACAACGATTAACATATTCGTAGCATGCTCAAGTTTAAAATTTCAGAGTACGCCAATAATAACCTAGGCTGAAGGATTCTTTTGATGCCATGGCAAGGCCACTAAAATGTCCGCCACAAATTTCCGTCATGTTACTTGTTGGATGGTATGGGTGACCTCCGCACCGATTAGACATCGAAGATAGGATGCCATCAAAGCCACGTTTATAGAGGAGTCCCCCCATGAACAACATAACGAGAAACTGCTTTTAAGAAGACATGCGATGTTTGCTCGTTACTAGTAAGGTCAAGATGGGAGAACAGAGGTTGTCTTTAGGTAGTCGTGTAAATTGGTGGTACCAGGTATCCTGCGAATTAGTAGACACAGTATTTATCGTACAAACAACCAGGGTGAGTAAGATGGGGGAAAAGAGTTGTTGGACCAAGAGTGAAAATGTCAGAGTCAGTTGGTGAATCTGGAATTTACGAGGCTAAGCAAGCCATAGTATCCTTCAAATTTGTTAGTGGAGCGGGGGAATGGTCTGGAGAGAATAACTGAGTAAATGAGGTTAACAAGTGAATCCACGTAATGTTTGTACTTTTGAAGTTCCTCATTCTTACATTGGTAGATGCCCATAACTTGATTGACTACCAATTGAGAGTCGCCAAAAATATTGATAGATTTGATTCCTAAGTGTAACGCAACCTGGAGTCCCATACAACAAGGGCCTCGTATTCCGCTGTATTATTAGTGCAGATTTAAATCAAGCCGGAATGTAAATATGCATGCAGGTTGTCAGCCCCCAAACACGGGATTAGTTGGAACGCCAGCTCCTTGTTCAAGCTGAAATTTAGATCCATCGAACTCCAGGGTCGTTTGATACTGATTCTTCCCTGAGTGAAAGAGTCGGTCGATGAGTTCGTGGATGGAAATCAAACAGTAAGTGACATAATTCCTCTTTTAAAAGGGGCCTTCGCAAATTGGTCTGCAATAGTTTGAATCCTTTGATTGACTTCTCGTTGTACAAAGTCAACATCGAGGTCGGCAAGGAGCATAAGCCATCGGGCGATGCGCTAGATTAGATTTCGTTCTGGCATACTTATGATGGATTGTGCCTCCTTACTTGGTAGATCTTGATCAATCTTTTTTTTTTTGAACTTTAGAAGGTATATGTCGGAGTTTGGTCCGAGCAACGAATGCTAGGGCTCAGTTTTAATATTCCTAGACATGTGTATACCTAGTGCTCTGCAATCCACGGGAGTTTGGCAGTTGTTTTTTATTTGGCTTGAGTCTGCAAAATAGGACTATTACACCGATTTGTGAGGGTGGGCAATACCTATTGCCTATGGTCAGTGACATTCTGGTCAACGTACTCAAGAGTAGATAGGAGTGATCATCCTGAGGTGTGAATTAGGAATCATGGGTCCCTGCATATAGACCTAGAAGTTTGATAGATTCAATGGACTTAGTGATACTGTTCACTTCAATTTGTCGAAGGCAACTGATACGTTTTAAGAAGGTGATGGGTACAGGGTGACGGATCGTATCTGATAGGTGGATACGACAAAATTTGTTTTGGCTCCAGATACGGCGTTGGATACCCTGCAATACAACGTAATATATAAAATTAAAAAATATATAAATTGGGTAGGGGCATGTCTAGGATAGCTTTGAATTAAGTTGGATTAACCTCATATTATGCCATATGAAAGACAAGATAAAGCCAGATAACTTATCCCAACAGAACACCAAAGACACATTTATAAGCTAAATGCCGGACTGAATAACTACAACAGGTGATCAAGTCATAATTTGTTAAAACATCGAGATGTTCACTGCGATGTTTAGATTTGCCAAGAAGATCATCGACATAATCCTCAAGGATAGTGTGCATAATGTCATGAAAAATGTAAGTCATAGCCCGCTGAGAGGTACACCGACATTCTTAAGGCCAAATGGCATGACACGATAACAGAATGTTCCCCAAGGCGTTCATAAAAGTAGTTTTTATCTTATCGCGGCTACCAAAATTTGATTTATCTCGAAAAGCCTCCATAGATAGAAAGCATTTTATTGCCCCAGTGAAATCAACAAGTTTGATCTCCTTATGAGGGGGATCATCCTTGGGGTCAAGCGAGGTTAAGTTCTCAGAAATCCGGCGCATTCCTAAGCCCCCCCCGTCTCTTTAGTGATAGGTTACGATGTTAGAATCCATTGAGATACGACAACAGAAGAGAATGGGGGAAGGTTGGTGGGGCCATGGATAGAAGGAAACAGAAAGAAGTCGTTAAAGCTCTTCTTTGACCAAGAGGTGATGCGTGGATGTATCTTTCTTAGTTTTTGTTTGACTGGTTTGGTATCGGGGTTAAGGGTGATGTTATGGACAGCAATGGTAGGATCATTTCCTGGCATGTCAGCATAGGACCAAGCGAAAGCTTGGTTGCGGGTAACGGAGAAAGGTAGTAAAGGCGGCTTGTTCTGATGTGTTAAGGGATTGTCCAATCTTCACAATGTGAGGATCCTCCTCCGTGTGGATGTTGATTTCTATAGTCGACTCATTCAACATGGTTTGAGTTTCAGATGGTAAGGCGCGTTGACTATAGGAGGTCGTCCGCCCCAAGGTAGTGAGGATGGAGTCGTCATCCTGGCACTCAACAACATTAATCGAAGGCGAATCCTCTTCGATCATGTCTGGATACAGAAGGGGAAGAGAAGATGGATCCTCATTATCGCGTTGATAAATGAGAGGACCTATGAAGATAGCATTTATGAAAAAAAAAAAAAAGTTAGGAGGGATAGATTCAGGGTCTATCGACTCTGTGGGTGATGATGGAAAAGTGGGTGATGATAGTTTGGTAAGGGTGACGTCATCTTCTTCCAGGATACAGCTGACACGAGGTGTCTCCGGTGTAGGTGTTTCAGGAAAACCGAGACCATTGCGATCATTGTGTTTGCATGTAGTCACGAGAATGATTGTATGTCGGGCTTGTTCGTAAAGACCAAAACCAAAGCCTTTCCAAGCAAGCGAGTCAAGAAGGTGAGGGCGAACGATGATTTGTCAAGTATTGAAAATTGGATTGGAAAGGAACCACACCAAGAGGAGGTTCAGGGGTAATGGAGGATGTGTCAACACCCCCATACGTTAGGTTGGTGCGGCAATGGGGTGGTCCACAAGAGATTACCTCCCCCACGCGACGGTCGTAGGTGGGATGTGCATGTAACTATCCATACTCCTGCAGGGTATGGAAGGAACTAACGTTATATAGGCGGTACTCCCCCAGCGTAAGGCGTTGAAAAACATCTACTAAGGGGTCAGAGGTTGGGATGTTATCTACGGGAAAGGAAGTAATATTTGTAACGGCGGTTTCATTAGTTGAAGGTGTAGGTGCATTGGAAGTGGATGGCTGGGTTGGATGAATGGGTGTCTTGACTGGTACAAGCACATCATTAGGGCGATACAACATATTGCAAGTTTTGAAGGGGGGAGGATTAGCTTTTACGGTGTAGGACTTCCCCTCGTACTCAAATTTTATGCATCTATGTAAGGTGGAGGGAACGCATCCCATAGCCCGGATCCAAGGGCGGCCTAACAACATGTTGTATTGGAACTCTCCCTCAAGGACATAAAAGAGTTCGGGTAAAGTACGTGGTCCTACACGAATGTTAAGGATCATGGTGCCTAAAGTAGAAGTAATAGCATCATTGAATGATCGCAACATAATGGGGTTGGCACACATGCAACTAGAAGGGATATTCATTTGTTGGAAGGCTTTTGAAGAGATGATGTTTAGGCTAGCGCCCCCATCAATGAAAACACGACGTACCTGAATATCCCAAACGTACGCTGAGATGAAAAGAGCAGGGTCAGGATTTTCGGCACCAAAGTCGATAATTTCATCTTCGGAGAAACTGACAGCAGCGGCTTGCTGTACAGAGACAGAAGTGGTTGGGGAGATAGATTGTTTGGTGAGCGAAGCAACATGATTAGGTGTTAGAATAGAGGTAACAGGAAAGGTTTCATTAGGTAAAACCTCTATCCCTTGAAGGATCTCAACGAGAGCTTGTCGATGAGATTTCGAAGTCTGAATGAGATCATACAATATCATTTTTACAGGCGATTGGTGAAGTTGTTTGATCATAGTTCGATGGGCAATGTCATTAGAGACGGGATAGGTGGGTTTGCGAATAACCACTTTAGGTGGTGGTGCAATCGGGATGGTGGACGGAGAAAGAGATGTCGCAGCTGTGTTTTCTTTCGCTTTCCCATTATTTTTATGCCCTTGAGTAGCAACACTAATCATATTGATCTCGTGAATACGAAAGGAGGAAGATGGTAGGGATAGGTCTTGGTTTTCGAGAGGTGGGGCTGTAATAATGATAGATCTTGGTGAGGCGGGGACAGGTGGTATAGGAGAGGGAATTGAAGCTAAA
>JAHRHJ020000486.1:0-69379 GCA_019776745.2 Taxus chinensis | reverse complement strand
TGAATGAACAAGTTAGACAAGAGTTAAGGTCGAGAATATAGAAGAATGAATTTGTAGATAGGAAAATGGTGCTTTGAATGGACTATTAACCTAAAAAGGAGTACATGTCTTAAATAAGAATATATATTCCTTAAAGTCCTAATCAATGGTGTGAGTTTAAAAGAAATGAAGTGTTAAATCTATTGTAAACTGAGAGTTATTGAAGAGGAGTAACATGAAGGTGAGGGAATGCAAGTCAAGGGTGCATGAATTGGAATCGAATGTCTATGAAAACAAGTTTTTTAGAGGAAAAATAAAATAGAGGCTTATGTAAAAACTATTTATATGAGAAAATATTTTGTTCCATGGGATATGAATCAGATTGAAATAGGTAAACTTGATAATACTGTGAATATTAAGTGTCCTTGTAGCTAATGATGATTGAGTCATATGGTTTAGAGAGTGCAAATTGAAAAGGAGGGAGATAATTTAGCTGTCACCATTAGTTGTGTAAGACAAAAACTTATGAGAGAAAAAAATATTTAAGAAATCTAAATTGCAACATGACATGTTTGAAGTTGTTAATTCCCTATAAGTTAAATGCTACTAAAGGTTAGTTGTTTCTAGACTAAACATGGGATTTGAAGTTTCCAAATAGCTTGAATATTTTCAAATACTGACTAGCATCTTGGTTCAATGTTAGAGTTGTAGCTCCATGTTGGTGTTATGTTTGTGGAGCCTATTTTCATATTAGAGTGTGGTACACCTTCTATGTGTTACACTCAGGTATTTTTACAGTGGTCCCACTCGCCAATGAGCGGGTTAGGGGGATTCGGGGGTGCCAGCCCCCTCGCAGCAATTTTTTCATGGGTGGTTTTATTTAACCCATGGCTTAATGGGTAACCGTTCTTGGGCTCTTTTTTGGGCTCATGGGTATTTTTTTTTTTTGGTACCCATTGTTTTGATACCCATGGTTTTTTGTATCAAACTGCTTAAGCAATTGTCTATTTTAATGGTCTTATGCATATGATACATAGAAAAGCAAATGTATTACAGATGTGTTTTGAATTAAAGTGTGAATTTTGTAGAGTTTTTTAAACATAGCTCAAACTGATCTGAGGTATTATATTTGAGAAGAGTGGCGGCTTGTAATTAAAATCTTAGCCGAGCAAGTGATTTCTTGGTGGCACATTCGCCCAATATGGTGAACCACGTTTCAATCTTGTCTCTCTGTGTTGTGTTAGTTTTTCTGCACTTTTATTGAAATCTGTAATATTTTGTGCATATTAGTCTTCTACTCTTTCGATTCTGTAAGGGATTATTCCACATATTTTATCCCTTATATTCTTAACAATTGGTATCATAGCCTGGTATGATTTGTTGAAGTGTTGAATCATAGTGAAAGTTTTATCTTAATTGGGAGCTATAACAAATGATGGAAAATCAAGGGTTGATAAATTCAACGGGAAAAATTTGAGTCTTTGGAAGATACAGATGGAAGATTACTTTTATCAGAAGGATTTTTATATTCTACTTGTCTGAGAAGGTGAACAAACCCTCAAGCATGACAAATGCAGAATGGGATTTTCTAGATAGAAAGGCACTTGGGATAATTTAGCCATATGTCTTGCATCTTTGGTGTTATTTAATTTTTCAGAGGAAAAGACTAGAAAAGAACTGATGGATGCATTAGGGAAGTTGTAATGAAAAATCCTCTGCCTCTAATAAGATTTTTTTTTAATGAAAAATTTGTTTGATATGAAGATGTCTAAGAATGGTTCAGTAGAAGATCATCTAAATGATTTTAATATGGATTGTAAATATGCTATCTTCGGTTACAGTAGAATTTGATGAATAAGTTAGGGCTTTATTAGTTTTATGATCTTGACCTGAGAGGTTGGAATAGCTTGGTAATGGCGGTAAGCAAATCAGTTCCAGCTAATTCAAAATTGAAGTTTAAGGATGTTGTAGGGGTGATTCTAAGCGAGGAAATGTGAAGAAAAATATTTGGTGAATATTCTACTTCAGGAAACACTTTAACAGTGGAAACTAGAGGGAGACAGACAGAATAGAGGAAGTCGTGGAAAACCAAATGGATTGGGCAAGGTCAAAATCCAAAAACAAGATAGTATGCTGGCACTGTGGAAAATTTGGGGCATGTAAAGAAGGAATGTTGGGAACTTCGGGATGAGAATAAAACAATAGGAAGAAAACAAAGAGGCAAATGTGTGAAACGGGTAACGTATGTTAGGATGCTTTGATTCTTTCGTTGCACAATATTATTGAATCTTGGGTTTTAGATTTGGGGGCTTCTTTCCATGCTACTCCACAGGAATTATTTTGTTGATTATGTTGAAGGATATTTTGGGCATGTTTTTCTTGGTGATGATGAGGCTTACAGCATAGTTGGAAAATGTTTTGTTTAGGTTAAGATGTAGAATGGGAATACTTGGCTATTGAAGGATGTCAGACATGTGCCTACATTAAGATGGAATTTGATATTAGCGTAGGGTAGTTAGGAAGTGATGGTTGTACTTTGATATTTACATTAGACTCTTCAAAGGTTACCAAGGGTGCTCTTGTGGTGGCAAGAGGTAAGAATGTTGGAACCTTGTATTTAACCACTTATAACACTAATTTTTGTAATCTTTTGGCTTCAAAAGTAGATACAACATTGTGGAACTATAGGCTCAGATCATATGAGCCATAAGGGCATGGAGATCATAAAGAAGGATTTTCTTGGATATATAGAAACAAGTTTGGATTTCTATGAGGACTGCATATATGGGAAACAAAAGCGAGTAAGGTTTCTCAAGGTTGGACCTACAAAGAAAGAGAGTAAGTTAGAGTTGGTACATTCTGATGTGTGGGGGCCGGCTCAGGTATCATCTCTTGGGGGTTCAAGTTATTATGTTACTTTTATTGATGATGCAACAAGGAAATTTTGGGTTTATTGTATTAGAAACAAATCCGATGTATTTGACACTTTTGTTAAATGGAAATCCTTGGTAGAGAATGAAACATGTCTTAAGCTTAAAATGTCTTAGGTCAGATAATGGAGGGGAGTATTGCAACAATGAATTTGATTATTATTTTTCTAAGAATGGAATCTAGTAGGCAAAAGATGGTTCCAGGAACTCCTCAGCAGAATGGGGCGTCAGAAAGGATGAACAGAACAATAATGGAACATGCTAGGAGCATGAGGTTACATGCAGGACTGCCTCTTTCTTTTTGGGAAGAAGTGGTGAGCACATTTGTGTACTTGATAAATAGAGGACCCTCAAGTGCCTTGGATGGAGGCATACCTGAGGAGGCTTGGTATGGTAAGAAAGTTGATTATTCATTTCTTAGAGTCTTTGGATGTGAGGTGTTTGTTCCATATAGACAAGGATGATAGGACCAAGCTAGAGGATAAATTAGAAAAATGTACTTTCATTGGTTATGGTGGTGATGAATTTGGATATAAATGTTGGAGTATTAAGGACAAGAAAATCATTCGATCTAGGGATGTGGTCTTTAATGAGAAAGTCATGTATAAGTAGTAATTGCAGGAAAATAGGGAAGAATCCAAGAAAGAATATGCAATAATACAGGATCTTCTGGATGGAAAAGTGACACATGAATTAGTTCAGGAACCTCCTCAATAGGAACCCCAAACTCCTATATTGAGGAGGTCTTCAAGGGTAAGAAGAGAACCTGAATTTTTTTCTCCTTATCTTTATTATTTATTACTCATTGATAGTGGAGAGCCAAATAGATTTGATAAAGCAATGCAAGTAGATGCCAGGAAGAAGTGGGAGCAAGCCATAAATGAGGAGCATCAGGATCTCATGGAGAACCAGACATGGGATTTAGTGAAGCTACCCAAAGGAAAAAGAGCATTAGCAGAACAAGTGGGTGTTCAGAGTCAAAGAGGAAGAAGGAGGCAAGAAAAGATACAAGACCCAGTTGGTGGTCAAGGGGTTTACACAGAAAAAGGTATAGATTTTGATGAGATTTTTTCTCCTATAGTAAAAATGACTTCTATCAGAACTGTTCTTGGAATAGTTGTAGTAAAATACTTGCACTTAGAGTAAATTAGATGTAAAGACTACATTTCTCCATAGTGATTTGGAGGAGGAACTATATATGTAGCAGTTGCCAGAGGGCTATGAGGTCAAAGGTAAAGAGGAGATGGTGTGCAAACTAAAGAAGAGCTTGTATGGATTGAAACAAGCTCCAAGTCAATGGTATAAGAAAATTTGATAGCTTCATGATGGAGCAAGGTTATATTAGATGTCATTCTGACCATTGCGTGTATACAAAGAAATTTGAGGAGGGAAGTTATATTATCTTGTGTATTGTATGTGGATGACATGTTGGTTGTATAAAAATGCATGACAGGAAATAAAAGTACTCAAGGAACAGCTAAGTGAATCCTTTGCTATGAAGGATTTTGGAGGCAGCCAAAAATCCTTGGTATGAGGATATATTAGGATAGGAAGGAACAAAAGCTGTACTTTATCTCAGGAAGAGTACATTAAGAAGGTCTTAGAGAGGTTTAACATGCAGAATGCTAAATTAGTCGGGACTCCTTTGGCAGGCCATTTTAAGTTATCAAAGGAGCAATGTCCCAAGACAAAGTAAGAGAGAAACCAGATGTCACAAGGTACCTTACTCATCAGCGGTTGGTAGTTTGATGTATGTCATGGTGTGCACTGAGGCCTGATATTGCACATGCAGTGGGAGTGGTGAGTAGATTTATGAGTGATCTAGGTAAAGATCACTGGTAAGTAGTAAAGTGGATCCTTCACGTATTTGAGAGGGACCATGGGGACAGTTTTGTGCTATAGTGGATTCAGACACCACTTTTTGTGGTTATGTAGATTCAGATATGGCTGGAGATGTAGACAGTAGGAGGAGCACTACAAGTTATATTTACACTGTAGGTGGGACAACAGTGAGATCGGATTTCATGACTACAAAAGCTGGTGGCTTTGTCAACCACAGAGGCTTGAGTATGTTGCTGCCACAGAGGAAAGAAAAGAAATGATTTGGTTACAACAATTTCTTGAGAAGATTGGGGCATAAGCAGAAGGAAGGAAAGTTGCATAGTGATAGTTAGAGTGCTATACACCTAGCTAAGAACTCTGCTTTCCACTCTAGGATGAAGCATATACAATTAAGGTACCACTTTTCATCAGGACAACTTTGGAGGAAGATAAGTTGAAGTTGGAGAAGATTCATACCAGTCATAATCCTACAGACATGATGACCAAGGTGGTCACAAGGGATGAAAATTGAAGCTATGTTCAGCTTTGGTTGGTCTTCACGGAAACTAGTGAAGGGTTGAGAAGCTTGCTCAGAAGGAAAACTAGTCTCTAAGTGGGAGATTGTTAGGTTGTGGAGCCTAATTTTCATGTGAGATAAAGTGTTGAACACTTACTATCGTGATTACAGTAAGAGTACTTTACACTTGCTCCACAACTTGTCTGGCTGAGCGGTTCAAGAGGGAATTTCGGGGGGGGTTGGCCCCCCCGAAAAGCCCCCGAAGAAAATGCATTGATATACTAGGAAACATGATTTTAACTCATATGGGTGTTTTTGAGCCCATAGGTTTATCAGATTGTTTTGATTTTTTGCCCATTAGTATTAAAGTAGATACCCATTGATTGTTTTGATACCTAAGTTTCCCATGGTTTTAATACCCACGGTTTTGTATACAAACTACTTAAGTAGTTGTCTATTTATATGGTTTTATGCATATGGTAGGTAATTAAGAAAATGTATTGCAAATGTGTTTTGAATTCGGGTGTGAATTCTGTAGAGTTTGTTGAGCATAGCTCCAAACAGATCTGGGTATTGTATTGAGAGAGTGTGAAGTGGCTTGTAATAAAATCTGAGCAAGACTGATTCTTGGTGGATGTAGCCCAAATAGGGTGAACCACGTTAAATATTGTCTCTTTGTGTTGTGTTATTTTATTCTGTACTTTTATTTGAAATCTGTAATATTTTATGCATATTAGTTTCTACTATTGCGATTATGTGAGGGATTATTCCCCATATTTTATCAACCTTACATACTAACACTGCTCATGTGATCCACATTTACAATGAAATTCAACACATTCTAAGCATCTTTCCTAATAGATCCATCACACTTGACAATGATTTTTTTGCGCTATGTATATTGGAAGATAATTTATACGAATGGTAATTGGCATAAATATGCACTTGCATTTGTACTATGAGTCATAAAAATCTTGTCACCTTTCCTAGCTTCAACTCCTGTACAATAGTAAACATGGAGGATCCTACCTACACATAATCTTCATGTCATGCCCAATTCGAGATAGATATTACTTCCCCAGCAATAGGGAATGCATTTAAGACTACAAAATGACCAATTATCTTATAAATAGCTGAGATCGGATCTAAAATACAAAATGCATACCATAATTGGTCACTCCCTATTGAAGACCCTGTTCAAACTCCAGCACATTCCGGGCAAGAATAAGCGGTAACATAATGACCTATTCTCAAATTCCATTAGGAGTCAGCACCCTCTTTAACACCCCAGTTCAATAAATATGTGATTTTAGGAAACATCTACATCTTTCAGCCTTGAGTAGTCATCTTCATCCAAATTCAGATCCCACATTTGAAGCCCATACTCATACATTTCCTATTCATGAGCTCAGAATCGTTGTCATGAGCATAGCATCTTGAGGGGGACAACAAAATAATGTATCGTATCTCATTTTATAATGGTGTCATCTTGGCTCATACCCCAGTGAATGCGTGACTACAACCTCGGAGTTGGCAATTTGAGAAAACTTCCTCACATTTAGGATTTATCACATACACACGATTTCTCATTCATAGGGTTTCTATCATTAGCATATTTATGTGCATTGCAAGACCTTGTATGTAAATACCATTATCTTCTAAGTAACTTTTAGGAACTGTAATCTGTCCGGAACTTAGGCTTGAACCAAGGAGAAACCTGTCCACTACATCCACTTTAGTTCACTTACGTTCCTATTCTCATATAAGAATTTAGAATTTGAGCCATACGCATGAAGCTAGTTGTTCCCAGCTAGCGCTACACCCGAGGCTACATGCGGGTGATAATATTCCTACTTTATTTAGAATTGACAAAATTAGAATGCGTGCAAATGTAACCCAATCTTAAGTACAACAATTGGAAAAGAACTTGGAATCTTAGAGTAGACTTACACATTTAGACCATATGTGTTGATTAGACATAAGGAAACATTAGATGAAGTTTTGGAATCATAAATGAAGTTAATGGGTATCTAAGGGTTTTCCACGAAATGCTCTTGTATAGAAATTTGAAGTAAATATCCAGGCATATATATTGGGAAGGTAGTTATTTAGGATATATGCATATAATACTATCTTAGTGTAGCACCTGCTATGTTCATATTGGAGCCACCCATAGGTTTCATAGTTGTATCATGTTGATAACTACATTACATTAGGCTAAATGACATAGGCCCATATGATCATGCAGTGTCAATAACATGCATTTAATAGTGGACTTAGGCCCGTGTCAGAGTTTATCAAAGAAAAATGAATCATAATAACCTGTTACATAGACTTGGACTTTAATGGTTCAGAGCCTCTGTAGTTAACTTATTAAGTTTGCAAGTAATAGTTAGCAGGCTTTGCCTCTAGAAATATTTGTATCAGAAGGGGGAAATATGGTTTAGAAATGGGCCACTTGGAGAGAGGCTATAATGTTCATTTACTCAATATTTGTAGTTCAAAGTTATTCTCATACAGGAAATGATAAACAGCATCTGTGGCTCACACATTAGTCAAGGTAGAAAAATGATAAGGAACATTCTAATTCATGGAATCAGTGAGCTCTCACAAGTCTTATTAGTCTAAGTATCCACTTGTTTCTAGGAATCTAAGATGAACTAAAGGTTGACAAATTCCTTCTCCAGATAATCCACCTTATTTTCTCTTTATACTTACTCCATTTCACAATATGAACTGTTCCCCATTTCAAAGCATGCCCAAAGACCGAAAATCTTGTAAACTCAATATGCACTAATACAACTATTTCGATCATGTTAAATGTCTCGTAGGCCTTTTCATCTCTTGGGCTCATGCCACTTGTTCTACTAAAGGGAAATTACAAATATTTCTAACCTTGAATAATGACGCTTTCTCCTTTCAAGCCCTTGAAAATAGGGAAACTATGGCACTTCTTCCACACATTACCTTCTTTGTACTTAGCCAACATGGCCTATAGATATTTATGAAATTTTTGCTCATATAATTAATAAGCCATCAAAATTGAATCCTAACAAGTTCTTATATGTCCAAGACATATTATTGATTTCTAGTCCAATAACTTGAATGTATTTTCAGCATTACATTCTAATCAATTACCTAAGTTTTACACATTCGCAATTCATACTGCTCAATTAAACATTAACCAAAAAATAACGATACAATAATGAGAAAACGGAGTCCAGATTTATAAGTGCAGTTAACCTAATTTTATACTGCTCAAGGGATGCAAGTCATTGTATTTATTCATATTATGTAATGTGAATACAACCTGTAAGACTTCTTCTCATGAATGATTTGGATAACACATGTTATGCCTCAATACATAGATTCACCTTTTCGCATCCATCTGTCATTACTCTTTTTGAGGGATCTCATTTCAAACTGGATCTGGAAGCAGATGACTGTGACAGATTTATAGCGGGATCTTGCCATCCCCATACAAAAAGAGGGACAATCCCTAAAGCTTTTGCAATTCTTCTCCACCCAGTAACAAGCACCAGTAAATTGCATGCAAATCACATGCATGATATCAGATAGCACTCTCACCATTTTATTTTTTAATTGTTGAAGATGAGGGCAATTTAGAATTCTAAAGAAAGCACTCCAGGTGCCTTAAAGTACTAACATAGATATGAAGCTTAATGACATAAGTGATAGGCTTCCCTGGAAGATTAAGGTGCTTACATGCAACTACCCACCAACAATGTGTCTGGATTTTTTCCAAATGTTAGTTCCCACCGTCAACATTCCTTTGCCAACAATTGCTAATAAATGTCAGTGTCAAAGAAATCGGAACTTTTATAAATTTCATTATGATCATGAATGGTTTTAGTGAAGAACATACAACAAATAGGACATTCAATAACTTTTTGAGCTGCAAGGATTCCAAACATTGAATTCTTCTACTCTAGGAAGCACTCCTCAAATTGCCACGCCTTCACAGTAATGCACTTCCTGCTAAGGATTTTGACAGCCCGTCCAATGAATGCACTTATTCAAGTTCTCTTGTGAAACTAAAGGCTAATTCTGATTTTCCATGTGGTTTCTAAAAATGAAGGCATATTGGAAATGTTTTCAAGACTAAGATGCCAGAGCAAGATAAATGCCCAAGAGAAAAGCAAATTCTACATGCACGAAAGTAGGATAATGCCTTCGTAGTTAAATGGACAACCATTTTGTCAGTTCCCAAATTAGTGTCTCTCACTTGGGTGAATGGGGATCTTCAAATGAAGTTGTTGTGAAAATAGACAGGGATTAAGGAAGTATCAACCTCAGCTAGGTTAGAAGGAAGGTATAAATGCATAGAATCCACTATTTCCCCTGGGTAAAAAGAATTTAGGCATTGCATTCTCTTGATAATGTCCTATGGAAAACATGAGGAATCAAGGAAGCGAGGAGCATAAATTCTACAGAATGACCATAGAACTTATTGATTCCAACTTCTTAGTATCATCCTTAACATGATTTGTCAGGGTGGTAGATATACTTTTTGCACAGGAGTCATACATATAAAGTGTGACTTCAAAATTGGCTCGTAATGTTTTTTTCTGCTTTTGACTAGGTCTGGAAATTGGTGTGCAAGTCTTATCAGTGCTATTGAAGTGGGAATATTATCAAATTTCCGAGATGAAGCCCCAAAATTTATGAAGGCACTAGGGTTGTGGAACTTGAAAACTTATATGTTGTGCATCCGAACCAAAACTTCATAGTGGAAGGGAAAAGGCTTTGAAAAAGTTCTTCTGCACAACCACTTGACATTAACTTCATTGTCACTTTAAAGGGAAATTCAGAGTATATGCAAAGAAAAGTAAGATCCAAATAGCCACTGTCACATAGGAGGTTAGTGTGGACTTCAATCACTATCCTAACTAAGCTATTTTGTAACTCTTGGGTGACCAACATTTCTCAATAGATTTTACGTGAGTAAAAAGTTTGAGGCCATGGAGGTTCATAATCAACCTTACCAAAGCTAATGGTTGACATGCATAAAAAGGATGAAAATTAGAAGGGTCTACTAAGGCACCACGAATTTTAAGTTCTCATAGGTTCATGAAGAAATCAGATAAAGAAAATAAATTAAACAAATTTGAATCCATCATCTGAATGGTCATTTAGAATGGAAGAACTCTAAGTGAGTTATGGTTTTGTAACTCCTGTATACATTCTTTCAAGAATTTCAGATCCTTATATGAGGTTTTATCAAAGACAACTATACAAAACCCATGTGATTAGATAGAACATAAAATCTAAAATCAATTGATATTTTATTTGATCTTATCTGATCATTTATTCCATCTTCATTTTGATTAGAAATCAATGAATACAATTAAGATATGTTAACTATTACAAAAAAATTTGATATCAATGGTCATTAATCTCGAAATAATCACATATTGATGATTTTTGGTGTTTGTAAATATTTATTTAGATTTTAAACTTTAAAGTATACATGTCCTAAATTGAAAAAAATAATATACTATAGACAAGAATGATTAATGACAATATTTTCTACATGGATATTCCATGCTAGTAGGAAACTACGATTATGAAAAAGGACAAATGATCGTATAACTCTTTGCTCATATATAATACAAATTACAGCATTCCAACTTAGAGGGAAATTGTATCATATCCATATATCATTAACTTTGAACATCATTAACATATGGAATTTATCACGAAATTTTTTGTTGCTAAAAATGTTGGTTGAATTCAATGCATTTCCATTGAAAGATATGACTTCCATTTGATTCATAATAAATCCTTCATTTTTTATATAAATAGAAAATATGGATTATATGTTTGGGATAACAAGAAACTCTATAAAAAAAGCAATACTTAGATGGGTCAATATTATTGAAAAAATATTATTATTATCAACACTCATTGATTATTATATTGCTCGATATAAAAATAACTATGGCTAATATAGGGTTGCAATAATTGTACCAACACCATATATTATCCACACCACGTGAGATGTGGGATATTATCTATGTATGTAAGTCTACAAATAAATAAAAGTATAAAAATATAAAAATTAATCAAGAATTTTACATATTAAAGTTAGTTTTTCTAATATTGTGTTTTAAAACAATCTACTTATATGTACAAATAAAAAGTCTATTTAATATAATTAATTTATTTCTAGTAAAGACACATGATTCAAGAGCAAGTTAGAATCACATGACATAATGAGATATGATTTTATTCTCGATACCTATTGTGTAATTAATGTTCTTAATTAAATAATTTTCTTTGATCCTAATATCATATGTTAAATACCTATTCTTTGATTTCTAATTTTTTGTAATAATGTTGTTTATGTTGTTAATTATTTCTATAAAGTTTTATTAATTTTTTTATAATTTTAAAATGTACGATAATTAATTGAGCATTATATTTATAATTTTTATTAAAGGGAGTACCAATAAAAATTAAGCCTACCAAATAAATTAAGAATGAGATAAGATAGATACTTACAAATAAAATGATGCTCTATGTAGCCCAATACTAAGAATTTCCACTTCCATTTTCAGTCCGCAACAAAAGCAAATGTATCTTCCTTTTTCTATATTTATATAAAAATTAAGCTCAAATATATGATAGTTAAAAAATAATAAACAAAAACACCATATTTTCATGAATGAGTTGAAGAACATAGAAATAACAACATACATACATAAAAACTACATAACTTCTTTACATTGAGGATATGTATAGTTTAGCGCCCAAATCTACAATTGAATGACTTGTTCACTAAGTAAAAATTCACACCTTCTCTCAAAACAATTATTTTTATTTCCTCGAATTATTGGGGATTTCAAAAAAACTTATCTAATCCTAATAAATGATATACCTTTTTGTTCTACTTGTTTATGTCACGATGACTGGTTTTCCATTTTTCAATGTGCATAGTCACTGTGTCGTCTATGTTCTGGCTTTGTCCTACATGCACTGTATCTAGAGCATATGATGTCTATTTCAAGCGTTCAATATACTACGGGAAAGCTCTAGACCCATTCTTCCATAACGATCAGGTTCTAAGAGATATAGGGAGCTTAAAATGCCAAATATTGACCTATGGATCAGTAGGTGAATTAGGGTGTGTGTGCATGTTTATCTTTTATGTTGTGTGTTTATGTTACTGAAAAGAATTAGGATTCGACATGCATCCTATACAGCATGTGGACCACGAGTAATTTGGATCCCATGTATACAATATTTCCCATGGATCAAAGACCTGATTCAAGATTGGGTTCCCTTGCGTTATTTATTGGTAGTAAGCTTAAACATCCAACGTGAAATGAGAATTCTTTTAGTGTTTATTCTCAATTATAAATTGTATGCCTCATTTCAGAGTTTTCTCCAAAATCTATCTTATATTTAAACCAATGAAGTAATAAATGATCAAGTAGAAATATTGGAAACTTTTATATGTATCATGCCTTCTAGTATTTCTTTGCATACCATATCCCAATTGGGTAGCATATAGAAATTAACTGAATGACATATTATTGTTTGTTGAAAGAAAAAATCAGCCTTATTATTGGGTTGTGAAGGTTGTTTCTTACACCATAATTAAATTATCTCATTAAAGAACTCAATCAATATATATGATGTAAGGGTTTGTCACAAGATTTTATTAATTAATAATTACACATTCATAATTAGAATAATGAATTAATATTTTTAACAAGGATGAATGACAAAAATTATACCTCAAATACACAATAGCAAACAATGAATTAGTCGTATAGATGATTTCGCAAAAAATATTTTTTTGTAAAACCCTAAAAACAAAGTCATGTATGATAAATAAATGCAAAGTAACTGCTAGACAAAAGAAATAAGCCAGATAAATATGAAAACCTAAGTGCAATAGAGGGAAAGAATAAATTAGCTAATTCTTGTTATTCCTGAGACCTATATGGACTAGAATACTGATGAAGAAGAAGGGCATACTATCAGAATCACACACTATAAATTATGGAATTGTCAGATATACCCATAATACAACGCCTAGACTAGGATAAGAGAACCTAGGTGCTAGAGACCTATGTACAGTTCCTGTGAGTGCACAAGAACTTAGAACCTATTTTTTTTGGTGTTGAAACATGGTCATTCTTCATCACCTGTACGTCACACTATGATCATAGAATTCATCGGTAACCTACAAAATAAAATATAACATGTAAAACCTTAAAATTACATCAAATCCCCAAAATAAAAGATGTTATATGGGGATCCAGAATGACCCCGGTGGTCACCAGAATGAGTGAAATTATGACCGAGAACTAAAATATATCTCAAAATCCATGTATTTCTTATGTCTGTGTGATAGAATCACGCCCTAAAATCCCTTATGCAAGTGCAGTTGATAGCGAATGATAGCTATATGTATCAATGTTAATAGATGCGTGGATGGTAAAATGAACTTCCCCTCCTATGAATGTATGTAGGAAATGTAATCCCTTGTCCCTTGAATGAACACTGGATGGATGCCTTTGATTCTCTTAGATTCCTTTGGATGCAACTTTACATAATGATAATAGATGCTTAGATCTCGATCCTTTATTTTGGTCCATTATATTTGTATTTATATGATTCCCTTTCTTTAATTTCATAATTAACAACTGGAAGGATGAACCATAAGAAAATAAGATGCCCAAAAGATAAAATAGTCCCAAAAAAAGAGTAAAATAGAAGGAGTTCGGGGGCACCCAGAGGGGATGAGGGTTTCTAGGTGGTCATGTCCTAGCCAAGGGCTAGTATGAGTGGTCATAAAAGATAAAGTGAAAATGATCATACTGAGTTGTAGGGTGTGTAATATTGGATAGAAAATGAGAAAAATAGATATGAGGCAGAAAAAAAGTTGTCAATTACTAGTTCTCTCAGTTACGATTCATATGAATGTAAATATGTTGTCATGACCTAGAAATGTACCCAAGTGCATGATTTTATGACTACATGTTTCTACTATGCTTTGCATGTCCTTGCTAGAGTTAACACTAAATGACATAACGATCCCGTCCCAGAGATTGCATACTTGATCAGGATTTCCTATAACTAAAATGTCATGGTTCTTGGAACATACTGAGGAGTATCCAACTGAAAAATGTGACCTTGATAAAATTGGCTTATCAACCATGATATTTAAGTTCCATGTGGAAATAAATGTAGAAGATGAATGGTATTGTGTTATCCAAAATGTTGTCCCTTGCACATTTATTGGCTCAATGTCCCTTCATTCTTCCCTCCCTTAAGGATGCCCCAATCATAGATTTTTTAAAGATTAGTCAAGCACTCAAAAACTTCTGGAAATGGCACCATTGGATAAGATATTTAACTATCTCAAAAAATAATTCCAGAAAGGTAAAGTTTTCCTCCTAACTCCATGTATTTTTGAAGTTATGGCTCGGCGGAGATTTTGTGGGAAATTTTCCCCTGAAGAGGCCCGCATTTTTTTTGGATGTGCACTCACGTGTCCCTAGAAGTGAGTTTTTTAGGGTGATAGGTAAGACTTGGAACGATTTTACCAAGTGTTTGGAAAAGTTTCATGCAACAGGGACTTATTTGAGCAATCTCACGCCATGACAAAAGAGTCCTCCGGTGAGATTGGATATGGTGCAACGTGTCCTTCAGGGGACTACTTCTTGAGATTATACAAAATTTCCTAGAGTGTTGGCGCAGCTAATTTTTTTTGGCCCCAATTTGCCTACACCCAACCACACTGTGCCATGTGTCCTTAGTCCTAAGAAGTAGCGAGGGGTGGAGATGAAGTTAATGAATTCTTGTTGTTGAAGGACTATTTCTGTGAGGGCGCAAACCTGATCTGTGAATTTTTCTAAACTAGGTTGATATGCATCCAAGTGGCCCCATGCCACGTGGCACCAAGGACACAGACCGCGGAGGGGAGACTTAAAATTCCTAGGTACTAGTATGTGTATCTGTTAGGAAAAGGAGAACTATGCTGGCCCGTAGGCCCACCGACCAGTCAAATTCTACGCCACGTGTTCAGGGGCATCGGAGCTATCAGTCACCCGATGATAACATTGGGAATGTGTTATAGCTTTGAGTTGATACAAATAAGGTTAGCTAATTCGCCCATTATATGAGCCCAGGACTCATTTTGCGTGAACGTGGGAAAATCATGAGTAAATTGTGGTCAAAAGAAAAAAACTATAGGATGATTTCAAAAGGAAAATTCTGCCCCCCAAATGCGCGCTAATGGAATCTTGCCACGGTAGAAACCAGTGGAAAATGTAACAAAAAAATGGCTACATACAGGCCTGTTAGTAGAAAAAGGGAAGTATAGCATGCCCATAGCCAAAGGGGTTTTGCCACGAAAATGTCCATAGTCAGAAAAAACCCACGAACAGTGGGATTCAGACATGGGACATCAAGAGGAAATGCCATACGGAAAATTAGGGCTCGAAGTTGCCAAAAGCATGAAAATCATGATCAAACAACACATACGACGGAGATTTTTGGAAAGATTTTCCATATAAGCCAGAAAGAAATGGAAAATGAAATGCACAAGTGCTCGTATCAGATAGCCATGGTCAAAAATAGTTCATGCCAGGAAAATGTTGCACATAAAAGACCTGGTGGGGAGTGGGGATTTTAAAGAGAAAGAGTATGTCCCAAGCATGAAAAGATCAAGTGGGAAATTATTCAAAATTTTCACCCGTCAATCTGTTTTGGCCCTGTTAAATAATGCTCTAAATTTTCACCAACGATGTGTAAAAGTTCGATCCATGTAGCACAATTCTCCACGTTCCTCGTTGGGATCAATGGAAATATGGTGAAATTATGCTACAAGATTCAGTAGATAATTTATAGAATTTGTGATGGAGTTTGGAGAGAGAAAAATTGAAAAAACCTCTGAACATAGATGGGTATATAGGAAATAAATTGACATATTACGACCATCCATTTTTAATGAAGAATGGCTTGCATTTCTCCTAGCATGGTAAGTATAACCAACCAGGAAGATATGTAGCCAAGATAAGGATGCCCATGCTGTGACTGTGATTGGGATAAAATTTTATCTAATGGTTGAAGCTCTCCCACGTTTTCCCACGTTTGCTCTCTCCTGGGGTCGTTTCTTGCATGGTAAAATCCATATTTGGCTCATTTTTGAAGGGTTTTGAACATTTTTCATGTATTGTAGGCTCCCTTTTTAACCTTGAAAAGTGATGTCATTGTGGAATATCCGACCTCTGATAGACAGAGACTGATAGAAAGATATTTTTTGAAGCATTAAGCATGATGTGTGTAATGCAGGTGATGTTTTAATTCATATTTAGACCATGATAAATTGACAATGCAACCGTCTGTGATACGATGTTTTCATAGGTCCTAGTAGATTGTGTGAGAATATAATAATAGCTTCAAATATCATGAAGCTTGGATCATTACATTGTGTTATTTTGTGCATGATATTTTTTGTATTTAGTATGACCTAAACAATCTAATTTGTAGACCTTAGTACAAGAATGTATCACCATTCCTTTGGTGCAAATCAAATACGTGTATTAGCATTAGTTTCAGTTTTTTTTTACATTCTCTATCTCTGAGTCCCCTTCGAGTTTAGAGTAGGATCTTGAATTCAAATACCTCTAAAACTTGTCCAAGTAGGGCGGATACACTATGATTACCCACAAGGATGTTGAGTGAACCAGCCTCCAAGTCTGGAGATTCTTTTCAATAGCATTCCATGGTGGTAGATGTCCCACATTTGTTGGGAAAGTATTCAGTATTGTTGTTAGCAATCACACTAGATGTGCCAAAGTGTCAAACATAGAAATCTAGACCAACATCCATGGGTGCTGTTGATGGTATGTGACCAATAGTTTTGGCACACCTCGGCGAGGACCCTAGATGTCTTCATCTTCATTGCAACAAAATTGAGTGTGTATTTGTTGCATATCTGATTCTTGCTTAAAGTGAGCCTTAAATTGGACATCTAGCGACTCCAAGGAAGATCTTTGAATCGGCTGTGCATGTTTTCCTAGTGCAGACTTGAAATCTCATGAGAAGAATCACCACAAAGGTCATAGACCTATACCTGGAGAAGAAGAGGTTTTGAATTTGAGTAGGATGTAGTTATCTCCAAAGCTTTGCAATGGTTCAGGAGTCTTGCCTCAGGTTCTATCCAAAATTGGAACCAGCTATGTATAGCCCTCCATGAGCAGTTTGGAGAAAAGGGAGATAACTTGTCCCTTTTGGAACAGTTGACAACCATCAAGAGAGCTCCCAATGAGCAGCTGACTGACTTCCAGTGGCAGTAAGGCCAACAGCAGAAGGTGCTTTTCTATATTACCTTAAAGCTTTAAATTCTGATATTTCTATGTTAATTCAATCCATGGGAGGCACAACTATCCCTGTTGCTTATAGCATTGCCATTAGAGCTGAAAATTGTTTGATTCAAGCTGGCAAGCTAGCTCCTAGGCCTCCAATGCCATTGTTTCCAAGTTTAGAGAGCCCAAGTACTAGTCAAGTGCCTATTTTAGCTCCTATTCCCACTCCTAGAAATCAGAATTCAAGTGAAGCTTCTACTTCATCTTCTAGTGCCTCAAATGAACTTCAAGAAGTCATGAAGCAATTGCAAAATTTAGGTAATGAGCTGGTTACACTCAAGAGGCAGCAAGCCCAAGGTTTTAGACCTTCTTTCCAGCCTCAAGCTCAGCCTAACAGGCAGCCATACCAACCTCAAAGACCACCCAATCCAGTTGCAAATCAAAATCAAGCAAGACCTCCTGCCAACAGACCATTTCAGCCCTATAATCCCAATGCTACATCTGCCTCTAAAGCAATAGTGCCAGTGCAAAACAACATAGCTCAAGAGTATGATTGGTGTTTACCATGCAATGAACCTCACAACCAGTCTATGTGCTTCAACGGTGCCTTAAATCAAGCATTAATGGTGACAACAACTGGTGTGGAGGGTGAAGGTAGTCAAGGAAATAACCAACAACAAGAAACATTCCAGCAACAATCAGCTCCAAATGATACCACACTTGTAAACTGGCAGGCAGAAGATTTTTGTGGCATGAATCAAACAATTTCCCAAAGTTTTGCAGCCAACACAAGGTCAAAAAGGAGAAATTTGGGTGAAGAACAGCCATTGGCTCCAAGTAATCCACAACCTTCTATCACTCCACAAATTATTGGCAAACAAAATGCAGTTCCAAACACACAAGGACTGCCTAAAACAGCTCCTAGGCCAACTCAAATGCCAGTTGTTGCTGCCCATGTGCAAGGAATGAATGTGCAGGCCAAGGGACAGCAGAGAGATGCTTCATCTCCATTCAACATCATTGATCAAATGAATAAGACAAATGTAAACATATCAATGTGGGAATCACTATCTATCCCAGGCCAAAGAGATTTGCTACAAGCTGCCATGAAGGACTGGTCAACTTCAAATCAGCAAGTCCAAATGCAAGAGAAGGTGCTCACAAATGCTGCCCAGCCTGAGGGGAATCATGGAGGACAGCAAGGTAAAATGTTGAAGCCCCCTCCATTCTATGTTTCATTGATCATTGGAAACCAATTAGTACACAATTGCATGATTGATTCCGGGGCAAGTAGTTCAGTAATGCCCAAGCAAATAGCTGATCAGTTGGGAATTCAATATGAAGTCATATCCAAAGGGGTAGTGCAATTGGATGGGACAGCAGTAACAACAGTTGGAGTGATAAAAAACTTGAGTCTTACTTTGCATGCATGCCCCAACGTTGTTGTTTTGCAAGATGTCTCAGTAATAGACCTTCCACCACTCTTTGCCCTATGTTTGTCAAGGGATTTCACAGCCAAGATTGGAGGTTACTTATCTACTGATTGGTCACACATGTTGTTCAGAACAAGATATGGAACTAAAGCCACAATCAGATCTGAGCCTATTGCAAACTTTCACATTGAGCCTTACACTCCAAGCCAAATCAATACCAATTGTTCAGCGTTTGATCAAGAGGATTATCCAAGCACTGATGAAGCTGACACCAAGGTTGGAAGCATCCCAGATCTAACTCTTGATGAATGGGAAAACAAGGTGCATGCTTTTGATCCTTATCAAGAAATAGAAGAATCTGAGCTAGGAGTCTATTGCATGCATGAAGAAAATCAGCCTATTCCTAGCATCACCAAGCCAGACCACAAGGATGACAATGAGGTATGGCAGTTGTTTTTTGATGGATCAAGGAGTAGACAAGGTGCAGGAGGGGGAGCTATGCTTGTTTCACCTCAAGGAGTTAAGTATTATTCAGCTTTTAGATTTCAGTTTGCATGCTCTAATAACACTGCTGAATATGAAGCTTTGATACAAGGATTGCATTGGTCAATCAAGAGAGGAATAAAGAACTTGCAAGTCTTTGGTGACAGTGAGTTGATTGTCAACCAAGTTAAGGGGCAGCATGCTGTCAAGAATGATCTACTCAAGTGCTACAAAAATAGGGTGTGGGACCTCATTGAAGATTTTGAGGGCTTTGGCATCAAATCCATTCCTAGAAAAGAGAACCAAGCTGCTGACAGGCTTGCAGCAGTTGGGGCAGCCTTTGACGTTGTTGAAAGCATCCAAAAAGACAAGGTACAACCAAACATCCATGTGATTGTAAGGCCTTCAGTGCCAGACAACAATGTAAGTTGGCAAGTGTTTGAAAATGATCAACAAATCATCCATTTCTTGCAAGAAGAGGCTGAGTTCTCAGCTAAAAATCAGGAAAAGTTGGAGCAGCAGTATGGTGACCAAGTGGTACAGCTGAGAACCAACAAACTACCAAAGGGACTTATTACTTTGGAGTCCATTTTCAATCCTAATGATCAGTTTAGGAAGGAGAAAGCAAACATCCAAGTCAAGGGAGAAGATTCAGTGTCCATCTTGGTGGAAGAAGGCAAATCACTCCAAGTTGGTAAAGTGACAACTGAGCAAGAAAGGTATGAGTTCATACAACTTTGTCAAGAATTCCCTGATGTGTTTGCTTGGAGCTATGAAGATTTGAAAGGTTTCAATCCCAAGTTAGCTCAACACACCATTGAATTGGATCCAAGTACTAAACCCATCAGGAAAAAAACAAAGGCCAGTCAATCCACACATGGAGCCTCTCATGAGAAAAGAATTGAATAAGTTGATAGAGTCAAGAATCATATTCCCTATCAAGCATTCTAGTTGGGTGGCCAACTTGGTTCCATTTAGAAAGAAGAGTGGGGAAATCAGATTGTGTGTTGACTTCAGAGATTTGAATAGAGCATCTCTCAAGGATCATTATCCACTTCCTTCTATGGAGCAGATTTTACAAGTTGTTGCTGGCTCTGAGAGGTTTTCATTACTTGATGGCTATTCAGGGTACAATCAGATTATGGTGAAAGAAGAGGATCAGTTCAAGACAGCCTTTACAACCAAATGGGGAACTTATGCATACAGGAAAATGCCATTTGGGTTGTCCAACGCTGGAGCTACTTTCCAAAGAGCAATGGACATGGCGTTCAAGGATTTGATTAACAACATGGTGCTGATATATCTTGATGATATCACTATTTTTTCAAAAAATGCAGCAGACCATCTCTTTCATTTGAGACAAGTGTTCCAAAGGTGCAGAAGATTTGGAGTATCCTTGAATCCTAAAAAGTGTATTTTTCTAGCCCATGAAGGAAAGCTCCTTGGCCACATTGTCTCCAAAGAAGGATTAGCAATTGATCCAGAAAGAGTTGAAGCCATAAGAGCACTACCATTGCCAAGCCACAAGAAGGCCCTTCAAAGTTTCTTGGGGAGAATAAATTTTGTTCGGAGGTTTGTCCCAAATTTTGCAGCCCTAGTCAAGCCTATCACCAAGATGTTAAAGAAAAGCATGGCTTTCAAATGGACAGCAGAAGGCAAGGAAAGTTTTGAAGCAATCAAAGAAGCCATCTCTCAAGCCCCAACTCTCATTAACCCAGATTTCTCCAAGGATTTCATCCTCTATGCATTTGGGGGTGATGATACTATTTCTGCAATTTTGGTACAGCAGAACAAAGACAATGATGAGCAGCCAATTGCTTTCTTCAGCCAAATCCTGGAGGACTATGAGGTGAGATATTCTTTCATTGAGAAGCATGTTCTTGCAGTAATCAGGAGCTTGAAGAAATTCAAGCATCTAGTTTCAAACAACAAGGTTCAATTGTTGGTTTCTCATGTGGGAGTTAAAGACTTCCTCCTCAACAAAGACTTGAATGAAGAGAGAGCAGGCTGGATTACTCGTGTCATGGAGTATGACATTGAGATCAAAGTCACCAAGTTGGTCAGAGGAAAAGGATTGTGTGAGCAGCTGGTCTTGAACAAACAAAAGGAAGCATGCAATGAGAAGGAGGTTGTTTTGGCGTTGCAAGACAGCCATGAGCAAGGAAGCACTCAAGAAGGAAAATGATGGTGTCCTCACTCCTTGCTGGACCCAAGACATAATGCACTTCCTAAGCACAGGTCTATGCCCTCCAGAGATGAACAAGACCAAAAGAAGACACTTCAGATTGCAGGCTGTCCCATATGCCCTTGTTGATGGTGTTTTGTTCAAAAGGGATGTGAATGGAGTGCTGCTGAGATGCATTGGTACAAATCAGATTCATAGGGTGTTGGAAGAGTTCCATGGTGGATCAGCTGGTGGTCATTTTGCACCAAGAGTGACAGCTCTAAAGATCATGAGGGCTGGCTATTATTGGCCCAAGATTTTCAGTGATTGTTATGCATGGATCAAGAGGTGCAAGAATTGTGCATTCTTCACAGGTAAAGAGAGGCTAGCTGCCCTTCCATTGCATCCAATTTCAGTTGACCAGCCATTCATGCAATGGGGTTTGGACTTCATTGGAGTCATTAATCCCAATTCAAGCCAAGGGCACAAATGGATTCTAACAGCAACAGATTACTTCACCAAGTGGACTGAAGCAGTAGCACTCAAGGAAGCAAATGAATCTAGCATCCTAGACTTCTATGAGGGAATAGCAACCAGATTTGGCATACCTGCTACAATAATATCAGATAATGCATTGGCATTCATTGGGTCCAAGGTAACTGAATGGGCTGTCAAGAATGGGATCTACCTAAGCACTTCATCAAATTATTACCCTCAGGGTAATGGCCAGGCTGAATCTACAAACAAGAACTTGTTAAGGATCATTAGGAGGACTCTTGATGAAAATCAGAGGTCTTGGCATACTAAGTTGAAATCAGCCTTATGGGCTGATAGGATAACTCCCAAGAGATCTACAGGTAACTCTCCATTCAAGCTTGTTTATGGAAGAGAGGCAATTTTTCCCATGTCACTTGAGTTGCCAACATTGGAACTCATGAAACAGTTGGAGTTGTTGGAGTTTGAGCCCATGGAGGTTAGATATGCAGAATTGATGGAGCTCCAAGAAATCAGAAATCAGGCATCCCAAGCAATGGAGAAGGATCAAGCTTTGATCAAGAAGACCTTTGATAGAAAGGCCAAGGATAGATCTTTCCAAGTTGGAGATCTAGTGTTAAAATGGGATGCAGACAGAGAAAAACCGGGAAGGCATTCAAAATTTGATTCCATTTGGAGTGGCCCATACATGGTCACAAAGTGTAAGGACAACAATGCCTTCCAATTGTCTTCATTGGATGGTGAAGAACTGCAGATTCCAGTCAATGGAATCCATCTAAAGCATTGCTACTGAAGGAAATTCTCCACCTTGTACATATTAGCTTAGGTTTTCATTCCTCCAAGTGCTTATGCACATTGTTTTGTTGTAGATTAGCTTTTCTTTCCCTAAGTGCTTTGGCACAAGCTTGTTGTTCCTGGAAATGTGTTTTGCAGGCCTTGCTCCAATCAGATGATGTTCCACCCTCCATCTTCCTCCTTGCAGTGTTCTAATCAGTTGGGGTACCAAGCAGAGAATTTGATGACTCCATGCCCAATGGATTGCTTCAGGCAACTGGTAACTTCATCCAGCAGGCAGATGACCCCTCTGAGTCACCAAAATTGTTATCCAAAATGTGCCCCTTGCTCATTTTGTGGCTAACTCCCTTAATTCCTCCCTCTCTTGTGCCTCAGTCATAATTTTTTTCTTTAGGCACTCAAAACCTTTCTGGAAATGGCACCATTGGATAGAGCTCTTTCTCAGCTTTCCAGAAAGGTAAAGTTTTCCTCCTAACTCCATGTATTTTTGAAGTTATGGCTCGGCGGAGTTTTTGTGGGAAATTTTCCCCTGAAAGGCCCGCAGCCAATAAGATTAGTGCCACGTGTCCTCGGGAAGTGGCGGGGGTCGGAGGAAAACTTGGAATTTTTACCAAGTGTTTGGCAAAATTTCAAAAGGAATATTTTCACCCCGCAGGCCCGCCGACGAATCAGATGCTGCCACGTGTCCAAGGGGAAAAAATTGAAAAAATGACTAAGTGTTGGCGCATGGAAAAAAATTTTTGAAGGAAGGGCCCGCACCCAATCACATTTGTGCCACGTGTCCTAGGGCCAAAGTGGTGGAGGAGGAGGAGGAAAATTGAAAATTTGGCAAAGTGTTTTGCGAGGGAAAAATTTCAAAAGGAAATTTTGGCCCGGGGTGGCCCCCAGGAAGATTCCAAACCAAAATCAAAGGAAAATTTGGCCCAAGGCCCGCCAGCCAATGGAGGCCACGTGTCCCCGGGGGGCGGAGCTTCGAGCGGGGGGAGATTGGGAATTTTTCCCAAAGGTTAAAATGCAAAAAGAAAAATGTTTTCCCCCAAGGCCCACATCCAATGGGAGCTGCCACGTGTGTCCCAGACTGGCGGAAGGTGGGGAGAATTTGGGAAATTTTCCCAAAGGAAAAAGAAGGAAATTTCAAAGAAAAAATCGTCCCCCAAAAACGCGAGCCAATGGAATCTTGCCACGTGTCCAGTGGCGGCAAAAAAATGCAAGAAAGGCCCCCAGGGAAAAATGGCAGGGAAAACCCACATCCAATGGGGTTTTGCCACATGTGTCCAAGTCAAAAAAATGGTCAAAAGTGATGGAAAAGATAGAGAAGGAAAGGCCCGCAGTGAATCACATCATGCCACATGTCCTCGGAGCTTCAGGCCGGCGGAGAATTTTTTGAAAATTTTCCAAAGGCCAAAACAATGGAAAATGAAGCATTAGAAGGCCCACATCCAATCAGAACATACCATGTGGCACCAGAATGGTGGAGCATGGGGATTTTTTGGGAAATTTTCCCAAATGCAAAAAGTGGGAAAATTTCAAATTTTTGCCCGCCTATCCGATTTGGCCCTGTTTTGCCCTAAAATTTCAAATGGCCATAACTTTCGATCCAGAGCTCAGTTTTTCACGTTCTTTATATCAATGGAAAGCTGGTGAAATTATCTACAAGATTCTAGGGTCAATTTTGTATTTTGATGGAGTTTGGAGAGATAAAATTGAAAAACACCTCTGGCACGTGGTCATGGACAGAAATGACGTTTCAACCACCATTTTTAATGAAGAATGGCTCGCATTCTCTCCCAGCATGGTGAAAAATGTCAGGGAATGGACCTGTAAGGATGCCCATGCTGTTTTATTGCATTTTTGGTCAGTGGTTGAAGCTCTCCCATGTTTTCCCATGTTTCTCTCTCCTGGGGTCGTTTCTGGCATTGTAAAAGCGAGAGTTGGCTCATTTTTTGAGGGTTGAACATTTTTTTATGTATTGCAGGCTCCCTCTTTCACCTTGGAAGTGATTTTGTGGAATATCAGACCTTTTCCAAGACTGCAACATATTTTTTACCTCTCAGATGTTGTAATGCATGTGTTTTGATATTGGAAATGACAATGCAAGCTCTGTGAATGAGTTTTATCCTCTGTTTGTGTTGTTTGATTCATTTCTGACCTTCCATTACAATTTATCAGTTTGTGCATGAATTTTTGTTGCATTTCTATGATCTGTGTCAATTTCTAGTAGTAAAAAATCTTCACCACTCCTTTGGTGCATCACTTTATTAGCATTAGTTTCAGTTTTTTGCATTCTCTATCTCTGTCCCCTTGGAATTTAGAGTAGGATTTTGATTTAAACCTCTCTGCAACTTGCAAGTAATATACCTGATCAGAGGAGTTGAGGAACCAGCCTCTAATCTGGAGATTCTTTTCCCATTTTTACAAGTCCCACACTTGGGGAAAAGATTCAATGTTGTGCATGAATTCAAAGTATTTACATGAGATTACAAGGTGTCATAACATCCATATAAAAATACCTTCATTACACTTATGGAAACATTTTCCAGGTTAGGTACATCTCAAGGAATGATGCCACATAATCATCATAACAAAGATACAATTTCTTTGAGGATAAAATAGATGTAACTTTCTATATGCAAGGTATCCTTTCATATTTTATGAAATCCATCTGTAAAAGGTTGATTGGCACAAGTTCAGTCATTTGAATTGAGTATGATAAGCAAGGTATATAGCATTGAAACATAGTGCTTTTAACAAAATATTTCATAGGAAATAATCATTTTGTTTATGAAACAGTTTAAAAACACATGGGTAAAATAAAGAGATTTTTCCCTAAAAGGGTTTGGTACAAAAAGGAATTAGAGAGTTCTGTTTTTTGATCCAGTAGCTGGGCGATTTCTTCCATTTTTGAGGAGGAACTACATGTAATGAAATGTAACTGATAGATGAATATTAAACAATATTTGTTTGGATGACCAATAGCATGTGCAGATTGGGAAGTTTGATACTTCTTATATTTTGTCAAACCACTATTTAATCCTTTAATGCTAGAAATAATGGAAACAAATAACATTTACTTGTAGTTGATATGATTTAGGAGATCTCATTACAAATACTTGGTCTGAAAAGAGATATTCTAAGGTTGGTTTATGAGGAGATCTATAGAGTAGACAAGTAGTCCAAGGTGGTTAGAACAAGCTAGGATCAAATTTTGGGGTAGATTTTGGGTTAGCATAGGGTGAGAGGTTTCCCAGGTTGTTGTTACATAAAGGAAGGATTACTAGTTACCAGAGCATAATATCGGTCATTATGGACTGATGATGGTTGAGAGGGAAACAATGATGTTCAAGGGGAATGACATCTAGAGGATGATATGGTAAAAAAATGGTTAATAAAAAATTGTTTTGGAGGTTTTCCCTATGGGGTTACACATAGAGAGCGGAAGAATGATGGTTAGGTTGTTAAAGAAGCTGAGAATGATGCCTGGGGTTGATACTGGAGATGGAAATGGGGATATAAAATTTTATGGGTAGTCACCCATTGGTTGGGTTTGCAAGAAGGTGAGGATGATGAATATGCCAAAAGAGAATAGGATTTAAATGAGAAAGCTAAAGAAATGATGATCTAAGTAAGTATTGGAATGATGTAGATCAAAACACACTTACTTGTATTTGTAGAACTAATGGTTGGATGAAGGTGATGGTTTATCTACTGAAACTAGTGCTCAAAGTGGAACAAGGATGACAGTCCTAGGAATGCTAACTGTGTGAAAATGTATTCAAATTAGAATGGTGCCATCTAGGGTGTGTAAAGATGTGCAACAGGGTTCTGGTTCATGCTTAGCATGTAGATGGGATAGGGGTCTCTCTCTAAATTCGAATGATTCTTCCAACCACTAGAACAAGGTTACTGGCAGTGAATATATGGTAACTAGGTGACAATTTAGGTTAACCAATGGGTGTTATTTTAGGGTTAACCGACATTGATTTCGGTGGGAAATCCTAGGTTTGCTAAAGGATAGCAGATCTGTGCTATCTTTTTAGCTAGTTCTGCCCATTGGTCATAGTGGAAACTTGTAACTTAATTAAGGGCATTTTGTACTAGAAACCTAGGCCATTGTTAGGGTTATACTAAGTCTCACATTAGTTATGGTGAGTGAGACCTAGTTAAAACCACCATGCTAAGAATGGGTCCATGGTGAGGTTCTAGGGATGTGGCTAATGAGGCTGGTATTAGTCAGGATCATTTGATTAAATTAATTAGGATAGATTAATTCTCATCTTATGCTGAGTATAGAAGCCCATATAGGAATAGTGAGAGGAATTGGTCCCACACACATTAACGGGGCATAAGGGGGTACGAGCCTAAGACAGGGTTAGGTGTCTACATTTTACTAGTTTACGTCAGGCTAGCTCCAGGTGAAGGTAGATGCTAACATTAATAGGAAGTGAGACCCATGTGTGGGTGGAGTGATAGTTTTCCCAAGTGTAGGGTGAAGGTGACAAGGCCTTAAAGGAGGAGACAAGTGAGATAGTTATAAGGATATCCAGTGGGGTGATGATTAAAGTGTCAGTTGGTATGAGTTAAGGTCGGTGGGGAAGAGTATTTTTTTGGGATATATACCGGCCTGTGTGCCAATGATAGTGAGGTTGTATATGATATTTTTGATTTTGTTTTTATATGGGCCTGTGTGCCAAATTAGTGTAGGTTGTATCTGAGTGATTTTGATACTTGTATGTATTTGTATCTGTGTATATGTGTATTGATACATAAACTTTTTCCTTTATATAGATGATGATATTTATTGTATGGATGATGTACTTATGTTTTAATTTCCATTGTTTATTTGTATATTGATGGAAACTAGGTGAATTAGGCATGATGAGTCTTGTCATTTAGGCATGGTTGAGTCAGGTAAATGATAGGCATGATGGAGTTAAGGTCATTTAGGCATGGTTGAGTCATGTCATTTAGGCATGGTTGAGTCAGGTCATTTAGACATGATGGAGCTCAGGTGAGTTAGGCATGGTTATGGAAGTCAAGGTAATGTATAGGCATTTGAGATTAGTAGGCATGGTGGACGTTAGGTTAGGAATGGTTTGGTTATGTGTGGGTTTGATTTAATTTCCAAGTTATTGGTAGTATGGAAAATAAATGATGATGTATATGGGTATCATGGTGAAATGATTGATATCATGGAATGTGAAATGATTGATTGATGTGATGAAATGATAGTATGTATGTTTTTATGATTTGTTTAATTTCCAAATGTTTGTGAAAAAATAGAAACTAAGTAAGGTAGAATGTGAATAGAAAAGGGGGGAAAATTGGTTAGGGTAAAGAGTGGTCGAGCTAACCTCCAAGGGCCCCATGCCCTCGGAGTGCTACCTACATAGCCCTAAAAAAAAGGGGCCTCAGGTCGATGTAGTTCTTCTATAAGCTATGGAAGAATATGATGAGGTAGAGGGATGGTTTGTTGGGTTTTAGGCATGATTGAGTCTAGGTCATTTATTCATGGTTGATTTTAGTTAGGTGGTTGATTTAGGTCATTTAGGTTTAGGTGATGTTGGTGAAAGAGGAATTCTTAAAATGTAGGTGTCGATGGTCTAGTCCTGTATAGGAGAATCAACAAGTAATGAAGAAGGTGAAGGGTAAGAGGTGACCAAAAGAGCCACCTAATTGGTAAGAACCATAACAAGTCTACCATACCAAAGATGGGCTTATGAACGTAAGACCCTAAAGGCATTACTTGATTGACTATTCGAAGGGTGAAGAAATTCACATGATCACAAAATGTCACATTTGCGACACGTCCCTTGAGTGGGCAGAAAATTAGGGTGAAAAAGGTGATGAGGTGAAAATGGTTGGTTTTAGCATAACCTAGTGTGAGACAACATGCCTATTTGGCAAGAGACCCAAGATCAAAATAGGCAAGTCCATGACGAAAAAGTTAATCTTTTTCTTTTTGCTTTTGCTTTTGTTTTTGTTTTGATAGACTGATCGATGCAGGAAGTCTATGTGGGATGAGTAGATTTTCTCCTTGAGGTCTTCATGAAGCTGATCGATGTGGGAAGCTTCTGAATATTTGATTTTATTGTTTGCAAGAATAGTCTTCTTATTATGATAGACTATGTACAATATGGCTAGCTTGGTATAGTTGTCCTTCGAGGGAGCAGTCTATTTATAACAGCGAGATAGAAAGAAGTAGATGTCCTTTTTGAGGGAGTCATCTTTTTGCTGGAAGTTTGACTCAAGGAGTTGAATCCCATTTTACTTTTGAAATTGTTTTGCTTTTGACTTTTAGGTCATGGACAAGACTATAGAGATCAATAGGCTCTTGTGTTGTAGACAAAACCATAGCACACAGAGGTAACTATGAAAGAGAGGGTTTAAGTGATGAACAACCATGGGATTCCATCTTGAAAAAGATGAAAAGTATCCATGAGAATCATGCCATGAGTAGAGCCATGGTACTCATATTAAAGATAAGGCTAAAAGGTGACGGGTAATCACATGATTCTTGTTTAGTCGTTGATCCTTAAAATAGGTAAGCATGGAAGGTGAATGGTGCTCAAGGGACAAGCATTTTAACTAGACAGAAGGTGATATAGGACTTGATTCAACAATAGAATGGTTGAAGATGCAAGGCATTGAGGGGCTCAGGTTCAGGTTTACCTTTGAGTGAAGACAAATGATAAGCACCTGATCCATAGGTATGAGTAACAATATAGGGTCCAAGCCAATTAGGAGAAAATTTTCCCCATTTACTTTTCTCCTCTTTTGTTACATGTTGATTTTCCTTCAGGATGAGGTCACCGACCTGGAAGGTTCATTCATGGACATGTTTATCATAGGCACGTTTGATACATTTTTGGTAGATTTGGAGGTGATCAAGAGCATTGAGATGACGTTCATCTAATAACTCAAGTTGTGCCAAATGGTCTTGGAAAAAGTCATCATCATTGAGCATCTCTTTAAGTGAGATACAAAGAGATGGAATCTGGACTTCAAGAGGTAGAACAACCTCTGTACCATAGACCAGAGAGAAAGGTGTGGCAGTAGTTGAAGTATGAATACTAGTGCGATAAGCCCATAAGGCAAAAGGAATGTGCATATGCCAATCCTTTCCAGTATCATCAACTAACTTTCATAAGAATTTTGTTTAAGGTTTTGTTGGTTGATTCTGCTTGGCCATTTGTTTGAGGGTAGTAAGGTGAAGAAAAACTGAGTTGAATGCCGAAGGCATCACAAAGTTTCTGTAGGGTTTTGTTTTTGAATTTTTTTCCATTATCAGTGATGAGACGGTGAGGAACACCAAAGCAACAAATGATGTGATGGTTGGTGAATTCACATATTTTCTCAATTTTTGTAGAAATAAGAGGTATGGATTCCACCCATTTAGTGTAGTATTTAGTAGTGGTAATAATCCATTGATGACATTGGGAAGAATGAGGATTGATCTCTCTGACAAGATCCAAACCCCATTGAGAGAAAGGCCAAAGGTCTTGTGTGACCTGTAAGGCGTGACTAGGGGTGTGATGAATATTAGCATGTTGCTGGAACTTCACACAATGTTTGACATAATCAAAAAAATTATGGTTTAAGGTTGGCCAATAATAGTGCAGGTGGAGAATGCATTTAGCGATAGCTAAACCACTGAAGTGACCTCCACAAATTCCATCATGAACTTCCTTGATGGTGTATGGAATTTCAGAACTTGTAAGGCATCATAAGAGGATACCATCAAAGCCACATTTATAAAGAAGACCACCCATGATGACATAGTGAGAGACACTTTTGAGAAAGGCTCATTGTCCATTGCGAGTAAGATCTGGAGGTAGAATTGAAAGGGAAAGGTAGTCAACAAACTACTTATACCAAAGGTCACGTGGGTCAGTTTCAATGGTTCCGACAAGGTTGATGTCTCAAAATAGATAAGAAGGTGATTGCAACCTTTGTACTGTGACAAATATTTTCGAGTCAGAGGGTGAAGCGGGGATTTGAGAAGCAAGACAGGCCATGGTATCTGTAAATTTATTAGTGGAATGCATGGTGGTTTGAAGTTCATAACGGTCAAAGGTAGTCAAAATTATGTCAACATGATGCTTATACTTTTGAAGTATCTCATTACGACACTGGTATATACCATTAACTTGGTTTACAACTAGTTGGGAATCACCAAAGATATTAATTGATTTAACGTCTAAGGTGATGGTGGTTTGAAGGCCTAATATGAGTGCTTCATATTCAGTGATATTGTTAGTACAATCAAAATCTAGTTTGAAAGATAATGGCATAGGCTCACCATCAAGAGGAATGAGGATAACTCTGACACCACCCCCACACTGACATTTGGAACCATCAAAGAATAAGGTCATCTGGTAAATGGTATCATCCAAAGAGAGGGTAGCAATGGATTCATCTAGGAAATCAAAGTTAGAGGATTGATTTCCAGAGAGAGGGTATGTCTGCAAGTTGGTCAGTGATGGTTTTTCCTTTGACATATTTTTGATGGATGAATTCAAGGTCTAGGTCTGCAAGAAGCATGAGCCATCATAAAACACGTTGATGTTGGTAGGGTTTGGCACATGTAATGTAAGGGGTCAGTATTGGTGACAACAAATGTTTTGTGGTTGAGTAGGTAATGGCGAAGTTTAGTGGCGAACAAAAACTAAGGCTAAGCAGATTTTTTTGGCATGTGGATGTATCTAGTTTCATAGTCCAAAAGTGTATGACTTGTATAATAAACCACTTGCTCCTTGTGTTACTCATCACGATGAGCGAGCATGGCACCCAAGGAATGATCAGTAACAGAAATGTAAAGGTAAAATGGTTGGTCATCCTTAGGGGAATGAGCACAGGTGGTTGGAGGAGGTATTGTTTTAAGGTGTCAAAGGCTTTGTGGCATTCATCATCCCATTTTAAGGAGACATCCTTTTTGAGGAGATGATGAAATGGGTGGCAGTGGTCAGAAAGTTGTGAAATAAAATGATGAATAGATTGCAACTTTCCTTGTAAACTATGAAGTTGATGAAGGTTAGTAGGTGGAGGAATTTTGAGAATAGCCTTGATTTTAGTGGGATCAACTTCTATGCCACACAAGAAATGATAAAACCAAGGAGCTTTCCAGAGAACAGTGAAGACACACTTCTTAGGTTGAAGGTGAAACACAATACTTGATGAGACAGTCAAAGATGACCTTAAGGACTGTAAGGTGTTCAGCCCAATGTTTAGATTTGGAAAGAAGATCATCAACGTAATCTTCCAATATGTGATGCATGATGTCATGAAAGATATAAGTCATAGCCTGCTGATATGTAGCACCAACATTTTTAAGGCCAAAGGGCATGACTCGATAGCAGAAGGTCCCCCAAGGAGTGATGAAGGTGGTTTTGTGTTGATCTTCTGGGGTGAGTAATATTTGGTTATAACCTGAGAAACCATCCATGAGTGATAGCATCTCATGGCCAGCGGTAAGATCAACTAGTTGGTCAATACTAGGTAGTGGAAAGTCATCTTTAGGGAAAGCTAAGTTAAGGTCATGGAAATCCATGCAAATGTGGAGTCCCCCTGTCGCTTTTGTGATAGGAACGATGTTATATATTCATTGGGGATAATCAATGGGTAGGATGAAGGAAACCAAAAGAAGGCACTTGGAGTTCTTCTTTGACAAGAAGGGAAATGCAGGATGCATTTTCCGCAGCTTCTGTTTTATGGGTTTGGCTTCAAGAATAGTTACATTATTGTGGACTACAATGTTTGGGTCAATACCAGGCATATCAGTGTAGGACCAAGAAAAATCATTGTTATGATCTCAGAGGAAAGAAGTAAAAGCTTCCTGTTCAACAACATCTAAAGATTGGCCTATCTTTAGAATGTGTGGGTCATCTTGAGTGTTAATATTGATTTTGATGGTCGATTCATTTAACATGGTTTGTGTCTCAGAAGGTAATGACCAGGTGAATATAAGAATCTTCCGCACCAAGGTAGGTGAGAATAGAGTCATCATCCTGACATTGAATGATGTTAATAGAAGGTGTATCATCATCGATCATGTCAGGATACAGGAAGGGAAGAGAAGAGGGAGCCTCACCATCTCGTTGATAAGTCAGAGGTCCCAGGGAAATGGTGTTCACAAAAAAAAAAGTTAGGAGGAATGGATTCTGGATCCATAGACTCCGTAGGTGAAGGTGGTGAAGTTGGTAGATGGGGTGAAGAAGGTTGTTCATCCTCAATGAGTTTGACATTGGCCTTGTTGGAAGATGGTTCAGAAAATCCAATACCACTGCAGTCTTTATGTTTACGTGTGGTACATAGGATGACAATATGGTGGTTTTGTTCATAGAAACCAAAGAGAAAATCCTTCCATGCACAATGATGGAGGAAGGTGTGGGTGAAGTGGTGGTTGGTGAGAGATTGAAGGTCAGATGAAAATGGTCACATTTGGGAAGGTGGCTCGGGTGAGTAGGTAGAAGTATCAAGTCCCCCATATGTTAAGTTGGTACGAAGGTGGGGAGGACCATAAGGGAAAACCTCACCTATGTGGTGATCATAGCGAGGATGTTGGTGAAGGTTACCATACTCTTGAGGAGTAAGGAATGTGTCGATGTTGTACAGGTGATACTCCCCTAGAGTGAGACATTGAAAAACACCTTCTAAGGGATTGGTAGTTGGTATATGGGTAGCGGGAATAGATGAATCACTAGGTGATTGTGAAGAAGAAGCATTGGTTGGTTGAGAAGTAGATGGGTTAGTGGATGGGTTAGCTACAGAGGCTACAATGGTAGTGGGAATAGAGGAGTTAGGTGTGGGAGAGGTAGTGGAAACATTGGTGGATGGTACTGTGGGTGAAGGAGAAGTGGCAGTGATGGTAGATGCCTTAACTGGTACAAGGACATCATTAGGTTGGTACAACATGTTACAGGTTTTGAATGGTGAAGGGTCAGCTGGAATGGTATAGTTATGTCCTTCATGTTCAAATTTTACACAGTGATGTAAGGTTGAAGGAACACAACCCATGACATGGATCCAAGGTCGGCCAAGCAACAGGTTGTACTAGAATTCCCCCTCTAAGACATAGAACAATTCTAGAATAGTATGGGGGCCCACACGAATGTGGAGAATGATGGTGCCAAGGGTGGAAGTGATGGCATCATTGAATGAACATAACATAACTGGGTTATTATGCATGTAATTGGAAGGGATGCACATTTGGTTATATGTATGGGAGGAGATGATGTTGATGCTGGCACCACCATCGATCATAACATGTTGAACATATATTATCAATGTAAATGGAAATGAAAAGGGTGGGATCAGGATCATCTGATTGGAGAGGTACAATCTCATCGTTCAGAGAAACTGAGGGTGGCTACTTGATGAGTGGTAGGGGTGTAGAGGAAGGGGATGAATTGGTGAGAGAGGCCACATGGTGAGGGGTGATAATGGAGGCCATAGGGTGTAGGGTCATTAGGTAAAACCTTGATGGATTGTAGAACCTCCATGAGGGCCTGTCGATGGGATTCAAAGGTTTGGACAAGGTCATACAAAGACATTTTTATAGGGGATTGGTGTAATTGTTTTATCATTATATGATGGGTGACCCCATCAGAAATAGGGTATGTGGGTCCCCTAATGGTGATTTTTGGTGTGGGTGTAGATGGTATATTGGGCACAGGATTGGCGGATGGGCTAGTTGCTTTCTCCTTTCCTTTGTCTTTTTGGGTGCGAGTGGAAATTAATCATGTTAATCTGAGGAAGAGAGGTGATGGAGAAGGTGTGTCATGAAAAGTGTAATGAACATGATGGACAAAAACCTAGTGAGGGTATAATAGTGTTGTGAAATGAGTAGGGCGCACTGGAATTTTGGTGAGATTTCTTATGCGGACCATGTTGATCTCAAATTTTGGAGGTGGATAAAAGGGTTGTGGAGGTGGTGATGCAGGTCATTGAATAGGTAGTGGGATGAGGATGTGTGGTGATAGGTGGAGGTGGAACTGGGTCCTCATCTAGAAGATCATCATCATCAAAATTTTCTTCAGGAGGACAAAGTTGGAGAAGAATGGTTTTTAGAGCCTTACAATTTCTACATCATGTCCTGACACACGATGGTAGGCACAAATTTTAGTATCATCAAACCCTTTTGGTTTGGGTTTGAGTGGGTCGTAAGGTCTAAGGGGTGGTAATGTGATGATAGAGGTCTCTAAAAGGTTAGCTAGAATGTTGGCATAAGACCCTGCCAATGGATCACAATGTGAGGTGAGTGTGGGTCTGGATTGAAGTGTGGGTGATTTTGGTGGGAGAGGCATCATGAGAGGTGGAATCAGAGATGAAATTGGTTTGACCAATGGTTTGGAAGCTTGTACTATTTTTAGGATTGGGTTGTACCTTCTTGGGTAAAGGCATAGTAGATGAACTAGCGATAGAAGGTGTTGTAGGCTTAACTACCTCTTTGGAGGGTAGTGGGTTTTTCAATTTTGGTTGCACCTTCCTGGGTAAAGGTGAGGAAGGAGTACGTGATGTGGAAGGGAAGGCAGATGGTGGAAGAGGATGAGTTAGCCAAGGTGATAAAGGAGGCACGGTGAAGGTTGCTGGCAGAGGCAAGGTGGAAGGTATGGGTTGAAGAGAAGGAAATCTCATAGGTACTGATGAGGTTACTATAGGTGGTGGGGGTATAGGTGGTAAGAAAGATGTGGGTAATGGTGAAGGTGTACATTGTGCAGGTAAGTTGGGTGTAATAAAAGATCGTGATGAAGAGGTGGGTTGTTGTGCTTTTGGTTTGCCTTGGATAGGAGGTTACTTGGCCAAGTTTGATGGGTGAGGTCCTAGGATGGAGGGTAGTGGTGAAGGTGACAAAGGAGTAGTGGGTGAAACCAGTGTATGCATCCTAGAAGGTTGGTCTTCCTTTTAGGTGGAGGAATAGTTTTTGCATGGGTTTGGGAAGATGTGGCTAAGTCCAATTTGACAGGAGGATGGACTAGGCTTGATGTCGGCATGACACCCAATGTGGTGATGGTTCTGGATGTAGGGGAAGGTGTAGGTGCAGGTAGGTTCTTAGGCATAGGATCAGGTTTGATTTGTTGGTAAAGGTTTGGATGTAGGTGAGGGTGATGAAGAAGAGGTTGTTATGACCGTTATGGGCATGGTTGGTTCGATGGTCTGAAATAGCTTTGGTTAAATCGTGGAGGTATCAGCAGATGATATTTGCATTTGGGTTGAAAAGGGTAGCCGGAGGCATCCCCAAAGTGTGGAATTATCGACATAATCCAAGCGGTTGCCAGGTGTGAAAATGACACTATTGTAAGAGGAGATGATGTTGATTTAGTAGTATCCCTTGTAAAGTATGTCTGTGAGACAGGGAACAAGTTGGCTTCGGACTCTATGGGTAAGAGAGCTGAGAGAAAATCAACTAGATCCTGGAAGGCTAATGGGGAATTGTCACCAACAGGTAGTGGCACTTCTAAAGGATCCTCTATGGGTAGGGGAGATGACAGGTGGGATGAGGTAGGTTCCTCTTTTGGTGGAGAGGGAGGTGAGCATGACTCTCCCATGGGTAGGAGAGTTAACACCATAGGTTGTTCATTAGGTTGCGAGGGGAGTGATGAAATGGCATCAACAGGTATTGTGGTCTCCTCCATGGGTGAAGGGAGAGATGAAGGGGACTCCTCTGTGGGTGAAGGAGTAGATGAAATAGGATCCTTTATGGATGCTAGAATCTCCTCGATGGAGGGGATAGGAGGAAATTGAGGAAGGGTTGGTATGGTGTCAAACACAGCATGGACCTCATGGACATTACTGTCATTAGTTAAAGGTTTTTCTAGTTTGGTTAGATGATGGGGTATGGTTAGGGAACGGTTTCTTGAAGATATGTAAGTTCTGATTAGCTGGTGCGTTTGGGTTGTCCAAGACAAGATCTCCATTATCTAACATTTCCTAGACAATGTTTTTGAAGGTTATACAATTACCATCACTATGGCCTTTTATGCGATGATAGTTGCAATATTCATGTTCCTTGTACCATGCAGGCATAGGACAAGCAGGGTAAAAACCAGTATGTGGTTTGATAGGTGGTAGAGCAATTGCTCCGGCTTTAAGAAGTTTTTCTAATACTGAAGAATAAGGGCTCCCCTGATTGGAGTGTACTTTCATTGCTCTCACCTGAAACTGGAAAGCTTGAATGGGAGAAAGGTTGGAAGAAGGTTTTGATTGATTAGATGGGTGATATGGGCCATATTTAAAACTACCACATTGTCTGATCCTTTTATTTTGGAATAGTTTTTTTTTGTGGTTTTGAAGAGGAAGAAACATCATTGGATTTGAATGCAACATTTTTGTTACGCAATTTAATTTTCTTCTCTTCTATGACACAAATTTCAAGCTTTCTAGCCATGGTGAACGCTCATCAAAAGTAAAGAAGTTTTGAACTTGGAGAAGTTGGTGAGATGTTCCTGGCATACAGGATCTGAGTGAACAACTCTATAAGCTCGGTTTGAGGTAGCTAGAATGTAAGCTGGTTGATGAGGCTCCGCCAATGAGTGACAAAATCTATGATAGAATCATTATCGTATTGTTGTGTTGAGTACAATTCGGTCATGGTGACATTCTTGATGATATTGATTGAAAAATGGTCCAGGAAGGCTTGAGCCACTCGGTTAAATGAGTAAATGGAATGTCGAGGTAAACCACTATAACCAATCCAACACGGGTCCTATCAAGGGACATGGGAAAATAGAATATGACCACAAAAGAGGATTTGTCTTGATAGATGATGCAAGTGATATGGAAAAAGAGAAAAGACCACAAGAAAATGAAAAATGATGTAGATGATGGCAGAAGGAAGGTTTGCTGAAGGTTGTTTCATGGATTGGTAGAGGATAGAGAATGAAATATCCTTCATTTAGGGAATTGAATGTAGAGGAAAATATTGATTTTACCATAGAAATGGAAAAGTTATTTGAGTTTGATGAGGTTACAAAGGAGTGTAAAGTTACGATAGTCCAAATCAAATTGAAATGCCATGCTATGATATGGTGGTAAAAAGTTTATTTGGAGAAAAATAGAAAGGGAAAGGGAAATAGCACATAATGGGAATACATGGTTGCAAAATTGAAGGGAAATTTATTTCTTGGAGATTAAGAGTTGGACGTTTTTTTAAGAAGGTTTTGAAATTAACACAGAATAAGTGAAGTATGAAAGAGTACAAAAAGACATTTTACAAGGTCAAAATTTGAGTTGTTCATATTGAGATGGATTAAGAAAATGTGGAATGATATCTAAATAGAACATGATGGGTAATTTATGGTGATATTATCTTGATCAAGATGTAGACAATAAAGGAGTACCAATATGCCTTGAGATTGGAAGAAAAGTTGGAGCATAGGAAAAATGAACAAAATAACAAGGTGAAGCCTAGTAGTAGAAAGGAGCATGAAAGTGAAGGTGGGGAGTGTGTAGATAGTATGCATGAACCAAAAAATAGGGGTATGAATATTTCTATACACCGTTGTTCTTTTTCTTCACCAATGACCGTGTTGCTAAGCATTTAATGTTGTTGTGCTCCTATTGATCCTTGTTGGCTTCACCTTTTCGATTACCCTGTTAAGGAAAAATCTCTTTCTTGAATTATTTAGGTGGTTTGAATGATGGCTTGATATTGTTAGGGCATGACCAGCTAGAGGGAACACCTACAAAATTATAATTATTATTTTGAATTGTCGATTATTTTGCTTATTATTATTTTGGTCAAGCTCGTAAGTGGGTCCTTGTTAATACGATTAATAAAGTATTAATGAGTTGTAATAAAAATAATAATATTATTATTATTTTAATTATCGATGGACGATAACTTCATCATCTGATCATCGATTTGTTATCAACTTTATTGTTAATTATCGATAAGTGATTTTATTGTTTGGATTGGTCACTTCACGGATTGAGCCTCGATTCACGCAAGAGGAGGGTATCCTGTTGCGACGTTGTGGTTGGTCCTTGTCTTGCGTTCGTTTTCGAAACTCCTCTCTAGTTCCTCCTTGGTCGACCAGGCTTGCTTGCGTACTCGTTTTATTTGTCATTTTAAAGGTGAAATAATATTGCTACCACCTGAAGCCGACCAAGTCTCCTCTCGTATTATATATATATCTAATATATATATATAGAAATTATGGATGCTTTCACCCACGTTGGCCACTTTGGTTGACATCCCACCATCTTTTCTTCCTTGCGAGCTGCACACTTTAGTTTTTATGTTTATTTAATTGTGGTCAGTTGTGGAAGTGCGTTGGAGGATGGGAACCTACATTTCCATTAATTTCTTGTCAGAAGAAAGGCGTGTATTAATGAGACTGCAAATTTGTCTACTTGGGAGGTGTGCAAATTTCCTTCTGGTGGCTTTTATGCACTTTTACCTGGTTGCATGAGAGCTTTCTGAAGGACTCTGACCTGTTGCCATTTGATATTTTAAATCCTTCTTTGGTGCAGGTTGGAACGTAATGCAGCTTAATGCAACTCAAGGAAATGTTTTGTTTGGAGTTTGAGTGTTCAGATTCTGTGCATTACCTCATGGCCCTTTAGCGCACACCTGGCCTGTACCAGCATCCTGTTGAACTTGTGCCAAACTTCAAATTCTTGAACCCTCCAGTGGACTTCCATCAAAGCTAGATATCAAAACTGTCCATGTGGTAGTTTCAAATGCTTTGGATCTGCGATATACAAATAGCTCCATTCGCAGCCTGTATGTTACCTACAAATCATTTACATGTCTGACCAGCCCATATGAAGACCTGTGCCAAAGGACTTGTGGAGTCCAGGGTTCAATCTGTTTCTGCCTTTCAAATGATTCCAACCTGCAATTTCAAAAATCTAGTAAACTATGTCTCTGTAGTTTTGCAAGGAAATTGCCCCCTGGAAGGAGCTTTTGCGAACTTTGGGTATACAATTATCTCGAGCAATAATGCTTGGCTTCCTTAAAACAAATGTTATTCTGAGGAGTGTGAAAGGCAAGTCCAGCGGCTACTTGTTTTTAAAATAAGAAAATAGATCCTTTTTGCATAGTGAAATGTTTGACTGAACACAGTGAAAAAAAATGTATTTTCCTGGACATGTCATGATTGCAGGATATGCGCAAAATGGATTTGTCTAAAAGGTGTGTGAACTGTTCACCCCCTGACTAGTGCATAGTTTATTATTCTTTCAAAGGAAACATCCTTAAGTCAAGAAGGTGTTCACTCTGTCTGGCAAGAGACTATGAACATTTTGCAAACCTGGAAAAAGACATCCAAGAATATATTCCAGCATCTTTTAGTAAAAGCTACGTTGCAGGAGTGGTTAAAGTGCAGTCTAATATCATTGAGATAAGAATTGATTGGAAGTTTCATTGTTAAGGTTGTGATGCACAGTATGCTTGTCTACCATAGAGGCTTGCAAAAAATTGAAGGAACGCTTCTACAATCAGAATATATCAGATGAGCATGCTTCCCAGGAAACCTGCATCAATTGTGTCAAATTGTTTCCATTGAAAAAGAAAATGTGGAAGCATACAGTGGATGTTTTGTCAAAAGATTTGATCTACAAAGTCTTCTCATCATTGGCTTGGAGGAAGTTGTTAACATTGGTATTTCGATGATGAATATCAAGAGTAGCTGTAAGTTGAAAGCTTTACAAATTAAAGCAGTTGCTTATGAAATGGACGTCATAATGTTTCAAGAACATGTTGAAGTTTGAATGGAGTGTCATACATTGCAGGATATGCACAAAATGGATTGAGACAAGTTGAAAACCGATTTGAATGGTATTTGATATAATGCCCAAACATGTAAATGTTGTCTCATGGAGTAGACATGATTGTAGTATGCACATAATGGATTCTTAGTAGTTGCATGACCATCTTGTTTGAAACTATCCTCCAAACTGCAAATAAGCCTCATATTTGCGTGTGTATGGAAAATTTCTTAGTCAGTTGGCTATGGAATGATGGAGCTTGTGCAAACTGGTGGATTTTCAGAAATTTAAACATGGCTATTATTGTTGGTTGGAAATTGGGTTGATTGGGAAAGTTGAGTGTTTGTGGAAAGGCGAAATTAGGTCAAGGCATCGTGAACTCTTTCTCTATTCGAACAAAATGCCCAAGCGAGATGTTGAACTGAATCCTGCGAGTTTCACTTCACTTCTCCAGGCATGGTTCATCTTCCCTTACCTCTCATAATTCTCGTGTTTTAGTTCTCTTTTACAACTTAATAGAATTTTAAAATATTAGGATTTTAATACCGTTAAATGTTTATTTCAACTCGTTGCAAAAACAATGAAATGTCGTGTCGTAACTCACGAAGTCAAAATAACCCATTTGCATTAAAACATGAACTCCCACCCTCATTCTGAGGTGATGTAGAAAACTTCCTACCCAACTGGATCGCTACAACATTGTTTTATCGACCAGACGAAATTGACTTTCCAGTAATAACGTTGATCATCTCCCGGTTTAAATAGTTAATTTTTGCATTTTTCGGAGACTCATTAAGTACCCTTCGTAACTCTGAAAACGAGATGTTAAGCTTCATTCGTGTACCTTGTTATGTGAGGAGTCACCTTGACCTCTGGATTGACCCCGAACGAACATATGTGATCTTTTTGACGCTCTTATAGGAGCCCTGTTACACTGGTTTACAGCAGTAGAAAGCTGTCAAATCTAGAAAGTTGGCTTTCGTTTTGAACCACCATTTGAAACCTGGATAGAGAAATTATTTCCCGTCTTCGCAAACCTCTAGTGTTTATACTAGAAAATTGCATGGAACATTCAGTTTAGGGAAAAACACTTTTCTGGATAGTTTGGCAAAGCCATTTTGTAGGCCTCCGGTCGCAGTTTGACGAGGTCAAACTGGACCAATTTCGACTTGTCGCTCCAGAAAACTTGTCGCCGTTTGAAAATGGTTTTCTAGTTCTCAGTCCCATCGACTCTGATGAATTCTCCTTATATAGGGGAACTTGTAGGAAGTGTCTCGTTGCATGCTCATCCATCAAACGTCAATTTTGGATGTGGTTTTCTGAGCCCTCGAGCTAACTTTTGTTCATTTGCAACTGGGTCAACTACGACCAGTGGCCCCGGAAAACTAGCCGCCAAACGCAAACCGTTCACTTTTTCCCAATTCTGTCAGTTGCTATGAACTCTTGGTATATCTGGGGACACGTAGAAAGTTAATCATGGTGTGCATTCTCATCGGAAGATAACTTTTGGAAGTGGTTTCTTAGCCTCCGAGCCCGTTTTGAACGTTTTTGTAGCTAGTAAGAAAATGTAAAAATAGAAAGCTGTGGGACTCTCGTTGGGTTGTCAAACCACCCTGGAAACTTTTAACACATGTAAATAACTGTTTAAAACTCTATAGTGTAACTTGTTGTGTGAAATAGAACTTTTGACAAAATGGTGTTTTCTCTCTCTTCCCTTCTCTTTCTCTCTCCTGGGTTACAAAATGAAGTGAAATGAAATGTATTGAATACATGTCTCTAAATCCTTTTCTTTCATTTGAAAATTTTAATTGTTATCATATGTAAATGGGAAACTGAAAAAATGATAATTATGTTAGATTAGGGTGGATGCCATGCCAGTGAATTATCGCTGATATCATGCTCACGTGGTTTTGCAGGATGAAAGAATGATGACGAAAAATGTGATGTGTAAATTATTAATTATCATTGTAATCTAGATAGTTCCTTGTTAAATGAATAAATGTATAATGTAGTCTCATGTTACAGAAAAGTTATATTTGATAATTTGTTGATATGTATGAGATGCTAGTTTCAAGGACATCTAGGAAATGTGCATTGAATCATAGGTTCAATTTGATTCATAGTACACATGGTAAAAAGGGTTTGATATTTATATATAGTAAATGAATTTGAAGTAATATCTTGTAGTGCATATTTAGTGTTCAATAAATGATTAATGAGTCATCTTGTGCATTCATACTTTGTAAATGTAATAAAGAGATTTAAATCGAAACACTCTACCCTTGTTCAATATCGGAGCATAACTTGTTTTCATGTGTGATACTCCTTACCATAGAAGACATTGAAAACCGTAGAATGAACTTAAACTTTACACTCAATGGAACATCCTAATTTAGGTAAATAAGAGCCCAAGAATGGGTTTATCGTCTTAGTCAGTATGTTTAGTGACATTGTCATAAACCTGGTAGATAGGAGTGACACAGTCAAACTTTTTTGGAGTATGTAGAGCTAACTCCTCCTTCCTAGCCTAGGGACTACCTTGTCTTCCAAAGATAGATTTAAAATTAAAGTTCTTCATCGAGTGAAATCCCTGTTGGATCCAGATGACATAGATGGAGGTTGTGACTTAGTTGTTCTAGGTCTTAAACTCTTGTTAATGAACCCCTTAGCTCCACTCAGCTAAATGTGTTACCTTGGTTTCTCTCAACATAACACCTTGGTCCTTTCTGAAGGTGGTTTAGCATAAATTTGTCCTCTCACGCTTAAAACTCATGTATAGTTGAGGGGTAGACCCTTAGGTGAAGTTGGAATTAATCTAAACCTCAGTTGATTTGGATGTTAACTTAGGGTTCGTGTGTAGCTAAGTCTTGCTAATCATTTATGTCTTGAAGAGGTTAGAGAACAAAAACTTTGTAACTCCTTGTCAAGACAATCCTAAAAATGACCTTTTATGACATTAAGAATAAAGGTGCATTTCACATGCAGAATTGTGAAATGTAGAAACATGGGATCTTATCGTGAACACAAAACACTTGTGGTTCATGTGTTTAGTTTATGATGCTTCTAAGCATGTACTTCTTCTAAAATGTTATGCAAGTACTGTTCGTAACTCTTTATGTTATAAAGTGACGATTGGTAATAATGAGACCTAAGTTGAGATGTAATGAGTAAACATATAGAGTAAAACAAGATTTGAGGTTAGGAATAATGTCAAAGTCCTTATAAATTAATTAAACATTTTATAGTGTTAATAATCAAAGAATTGATTCTTGTTGGGACTAGGCCTTGGTGCTAGACCAAACTTTGAGAAAAACAAAATAAAATATATAATATATATAATGGGAAACGCTTCAATAATCAATTGAACGTTGATATTAAAATTTCATAGTAGAGAAATAAAGATTCCGTGATTCGAAAGAATGTTTATGGGAAAAATCTATCTTGAATCTAAAACCTTCCTTAATCTAACTAATATTTTTTCTTGACATCACGTCAGATTCTGGTTGAGTCCCCTTAGCAAGGGTAAAATTAAACATTGCCAATAAATATTTGAGAAGAATATTCTTAACATAAGAACAAGATAATTAGTACTTTATATGTGATTTAAATTGTGCCAAATAAGTACGTAAGTTATGGAGAATTTCCGTGATGCATAAAGATAAAACTTAAATGGTCGAACTATAAATTAAATGTGGAATGAACTTAATATTTTGTAGATGGAAAAAGGAGAAAGATATCCTCACAATAATGTTCTAATAATGTTCTTGGAATGTTAATCGTAACTAAGATGTAATTAAAGAAATGATGTGTTGTGGGTTGCCAATCCTTGAGTCTTTTGTCTTTTCGTTGGGTCATTGATAGTACTAGCATTCATTTATTGGGAAAAGGTGTGGCATAAACATGTATATGGTGTTTTCATGTGTCTATGTGAGTTCGATGACTTATGTAAGTTTCGTATACGTGTGTTATGGAGTTTTCTTTTACTTGGAGTCCTTGTGGCATTGTGTAAAGTGAGCAATGAAAGTAAAAAAAAAATATCCTGGTATTTTACCTGTTGTAATTTTATGTGTATAAAAGTGTGGGCACTTACACTAATTGAGAATTGAGACTCTGCAAGTTTGTGAAGACTATTTTAAAAATTACCACTAAGATCAGAACAGATACATACAAAGGTCAAGTATGCTTCTTTATTCTATTGTTTTGTTGCATGTTAGACCTAAAATTTTAAGCAGATATTTAAAGGAAAGTCTAAATTGCAGACTAGTTTTAAGCCTCTGCTAAATGGAAAAATGGCATGGTTTCATGATTCTTCTCCTCATGACCTTGAAATATAAGTCGAACATTTGGATATTGAGATAATTTTGTTAAGAAATGAGTAAAATTGAAGAAGTGCCTTGGATTTCTAGGGTTTCACTTAGTCAAAGTTAGATGCTAATGGTTAAAAATAGATCCATTTCAGAGTGTGTTATCATGATGAATCTTTGAGAATCGCTGTTCTAATGTGATTCATAGTTTCATCATCTTTAAATGTAAGGCTTAGAATACATTTCTAATGTGTTGCACTTCTCTTGGTAATTAAATTATTTTGTATCCACAACACTTCCTACACATGGTGAGTTGATTATAACTTGTGTTTTAGGGTTTCTTGAATCTGCGAGAATGGTGGAATATATAATGTTCATTCTGTTACAGGTATTCGGATGCCTAACCTATAATTGATAATTTTATGATTGTTATTATGTAGACCTGTGGGGATTAATTTTATTCTAAATGGAGACCTAATGGACAATTGTAATGAATGAAACAAGTATAAAGTAAATTAGAAAGATCATTTGGTTATCTAGTGAGCTGTGAATAGAGGAGAAATAAGTGTTGACCTATGAAGCTTGTAATAGATTAATTTATGGAGAATGGGATCTTATGAACTGTGGCCACAGTCATATGAGGATTTTTTTCCTACTGTGTAATTGTTTAGAATGTTATAATTGAGAATTAGATCTTAGCACTAAATGTTTATTGTCATTAGCTTTAGCAAGTAAGAAGCTATGTGTGCATGAATCTAGAGAGGTATTTTCTAGTTGAATGATATGCCAGAGGATTGAGTGAACTATCAGGTAGATTAATATCATAGTTTTTAGCCTAAATTTATGGTACCAACAATGATGATTTAAAAATACTTAGTCTTAAATTTTATTGGTGCTGAGTCATCGTTTATCGTGTATCCTCCTTATGAGGGTTGAATTTCTTTGACTTGGGGAACTAGGCTACCATTTCTCTAATTAAATTATGATTAATCTAGATTCTTGTCAGGTTATTGCCTACCCTAAAAGGATTGGTGCTTCCACATTTTACACACACAAAATACCTCAACACATAATAATGAAACATTTATATTATTGGCTTAATTTCTTTTAATTATATCACATAGGATCACCTTGAGGGTTATCCCAAGGTATATCATTGTGTTTACAATGTGTAGAGGGGTACATAAATACAATATGTGAATGTCACACTAGATGCACATCAAATCGCTGCATTATGGGTTAGCTCTGGTACAAGGGATGATACATGACAATAATTGATGACATCTAGTAATCAACCGTTCGGAACTTCAGACCATGCACAGTTGAAAGTGAAAGATTTTATGCTACAAATTTAGGATTTGCTATTCAGTTGATTGTGCTTTTTCTAACGTAGAGTGAGCATTTACATGGGACCCTTCATTCCTTAAAACTAACTGCATGTTTTAGATAAAGCATCGAGCACAATGCGCAATCTACACTATTGGTTCCTTTAGAGGATTATTCATTTATTTTTAACAAATGTTGAACTTTATTGGGTATCGTGATTTTGATTAGATATAATGTCTATCTTCAAGAATCCAATCAATTAAGTAAATTTGACTTAAGGAATACTTGAGAATAGTCATGCATACACTGGTTTGGCCAAATGTATATGGAATTTTTCACATAGGAAAACATAAGCATTCAGGACTAAAATAAGAGGAGATTGTATACGTAGTGGTGCAATAGTAAAACCTATCACGCATTTCATGGTTCATATTCTATTGTTAATAAGTATAATTGAACTCATTTTAATATTCATTTTATCATAAACAAACTATTTAAGGTTAACTAATTAAGTTGTATCACTTTTGGGATTCACAATCTATATTGTTTTTTTTTTCTTAATATTGGCAAATAGTTTTTTGAAAGGGACTATACCCTTGAATACAAAAGGAGGCCTTTAATCCGGAATAAGAGTGAGGAGCATAGCAGAAGCTGTATCAAGCACCTCAAGTAGTACAAAAGAAACGCTGAAGCCCAGAAACAGCTGACACAAACGAGACTTAACATGCAAAACAACGGCAAATTAAAAGGAGAATGCAGTAAGAATACCAGCCAAGAGCTCCAGCAGTAGTAAGCACTGCAGACTACTTCTTGGCCGCTTGATCAATACTGATCTTTACTTTTTTCCAAGCATGAATCACATACCCAACGTGGTCATGTGGGCAGCATCCGTCTTATCGAGCTCCTCGAATGGGTCCTTTTACTCTCTTTTAGTCATTGCCCCAAAGAGTGTTTATCTGCCGGGACACCGCTGAGGTCGGAAACACTTCTTGCCATGTCCCACAATGAACTCCTCGACATGGCCCTGAAGGCAGCAATGTATTAACCGTCATGCCTAGTCTTCGCCATTCCCAAGGCGGGAGTCCAAGGGAGGTCAGACTTTTTGTATATGCGCCTTCAATCTGGAACTATTGCCAATGCTCCCTTCTCCCTTACATGCTTTTTTACCTTTTTGCTTAGCAAGATTTTTTTACCTCATCCTTCAGCATTTTAAGCTCAGCCTCTAAGGCCTCCAGTCATCTTAGAAGGGTTATCCATGCATGGTGCTATCCTGGGGACTGGCACTACTATGTTCAGCAAGTCACGTTTGCAATGTCAAGTCCAAGAGGTTCATTTCCCCTCAGCAGTAGAATCTCAAGGTTGAGTCTCCTAGAAGCCCTGGTGAATAAACGTTTAGAACGAAGAGTAGAGTGTGGGTGGCAGGAGGTCAGCAGCAGGAGGAAAAGAAGGAGAAGCATGAGCAGCCTGCATGGGGGCAGCAGCACCGGGTGGCAGGAGGCAGTTGTCTTTTCAGCAAGGGTCAGCAGGGGAAGACAGGACTGGTAGCAACAGAGCCCATTAGCAAAGCCAGAGCCGGGTCATTAGGAGAGGAAGGGAGACCGGGGTCTAGCTTTTTAAGGCAGTATTTGTGAATTAGCAGAATATAGCCCTTAATGCAAGGGGAACCGCCCGGGTATGCTTCTGGAACTCCAAAATGGAGTGCTCAAGAGAGTTTAACAGATAGTGAGGAAAGCAAACCAACCTACTCCTACGAAAGTGGTTTCAAAAAGACAAGGTGCTTGGCAGGGACAGTAACAAACCTACCTTCCAAGGATATGTAGCGAATCATCATGCGGGTGACTTCATCATAACGGAGAAGGAATTGAGCTTAACAAGCATTACCCGCTGAGCTACCATATAAGCTTCTCATCATTCCTCCACAAGTTATATTCTTTCTATACGTGTAACTTGTCAAGAAATATGAGATCTTTTATTGAATAAGCGGTATTCCAGCTAGGCTGAAAAAATTGAATCGCTTCATGGTTGCAATGAGCTATGGGTAGAAAATGGAAATTTAAATCCTCTATAGTCGATGGTAATGTGTTTAAAGAAAACAATATAACTGAGCTATCCTGATTTTTTTTGATCATGTCCCTGCTAAACATTCAACAAAGATGGTGAAAACAACAATGTTCAGAATGATCCAACACCATGGGAATCGATATACTTCCAATCAGGGTAACGCGCAACGGCTCAATATTGACTGATTTTGTTTTTGGAGTGATTTTTTATATATTTTTAATATTTAATGCAGGTTAAAATTTAAAAACCCAAATAATGTTACTGAGCATTATAGATATCAGTATCGTTTTATAGTACTGTTCTAGATAGCATAAGTCTGGGAACTGTAGCCGTTGGAATATCTCAGTGAAAAGCTGCGTAAGTACCAAAATGAACCTGCGGGATATTCGCATGTGAAAAGTGTTTGGCCAATCAACATTCAACTTTGATAATTTATGGACCCGTTGGTCTTCAGTGTGAGTTTGGAATCTAAAAATAGAAATGGCTGTTGTACAATTGTCCGCGTGCGTGAAACTTCAGGAAAAATTGGATGTGCGTGGTCTTCACAAGTACCCTTAAATCCACCTGGCTATGCATATTGAGACAGATATGTGGTTTGCCTCGCCATTTAAAATAGAAATGGGTGACAATTGTCCAAGAATTGATGATTTCCACTTTCCTCCACGGGAAGACTTCGGGCAACATTATGTAGGTACCGAAAATGCTATATCATGTGAAGATCCACATGGGATGCTGTTTTGATTCAAATTAGGGATACAATTCATTATCCCATTTGGTAAAATTTATATGAATGTTCATTAACTTGTCAAAAGTGTATCATAAAAATAGACATATGTTGCCCTAAACATCTCAAACATGTATTAATTCTAAAGAAACTATTGAAGGTGTGGCAAATGACATATAATGAAGTTCACACATAAAGTTTTTAATATTCCAACTGTTGAGCATGAGGACATTTTTTTGATTATAGAAAAAAAAATTTGATATTCACGAGATGATTTTTTGTCAACAATAAGGTTCTGATTGTTATTGAGCCTGTACAACTCTCAAGCCCCAGAGTTTTGGGCACAATGCTGTCGGCTGAATGACTGGTGGTGGGGTCCCATTTTTCCTGTATGAGGATCAAGCATATTACCTTTGTAGGTTACTATATACACCCAAAAATAAGTAGTGTAACACTTAACGAAATACGTCTCTAATGATGATAGATTTACTTTCTAAGATAAGAACAAGTTCTATATCCCTCCCATTTTATCACACATATGCATAGAATTAGTGAAACCTTTATGCCTCATTTCCAAAATTTAAAACATCACCAGATACTTTATGAAAACAGCAATCCCCTATTCTTTAGGGGGAAAATTTTGTTACCACAAAAAGTAAAACAAAAACACGTGTTTTAATTGTGATTCATTTTTCTCCAGTTTACTACGGAAAATCTGCAAAGAATAGGCTCATTAGAATCATCTTTATTTTCTCTTCCATTCTTGCTCAAAATATTCATTTTGATTTGTTATCCATTGGGTAAAGTAATCCCTTGCAAATTGACATGTGTATTCTGACTTATTCTTCCCCAACGACCTTACAAATACTCCACATTTTTTTTTTAGAGTTAGTGATTTTAAGTTTTGAGAGGTGTTATGCTGCTGAAATTTAGATAGGTTATTGTGTAAGATAACTAGTTCTCTATCTTTACTTTCCTTGTGCTTGTGTTCATCTCATCATTTTCACATTAGACTAGCGAACTTTCCTTTTCTTGATTTCTTGCTACTGTTTTACTACCTTCCTCACCTGGATTATTTTGACTTTACACATTGGGAGGAGCTTGAAGTTGAAATCATCTTAAAAACAAAAACTTGCACAAATTACAAGTAATGAGAATGAAAAAAACTCCTTTATTGATTTAAGAGGAAAAAGAAGTACAAAGAATCACTCATGAACCCTGCTCTTCCACTTAGGATGCTAAATAACTTTGGAATAATGAATAAAGAGTGAAAAGATCCTGAATAGAAGGAAAATATATTTTTTACAATGAATTCCATAAATTTTTATGAAGAATGAAAGAGAGAAGAAGGGGAAAAAATGTACACATGCAAGTAAATGCTCAAAATAGCAGAATGCGTGAGGGCGTGCATGAAAAATGACCACTAAAGCAAAACATATGCTCGGAAATATAATTACATGCTCAAAAGAGAAAAATGCATGCTTAGAAAATGAAAACGTGTTTAGAAATAGATGGCCCATCTGCATGTTTTGTTCTTAAAATTAGTGACATGTGCATGCTCTAATTAACACCCTCTTGCATGCTTTAAAATTATATTTTTGACTGAAAACATGAAGCTAAAAATAGATTTGTGGTTGTCTCATGCCACGTAGAATATCTACTATTACATGAATCATCTAATTTTTCTACCTTATTCCGTGGCTTTCTACTTTTCCCACTTATTTTTGTGGCTTTCTAACCACATGCATACTTCTTTTGTGTTTTCATCATGTTTCAGAGACTCATACTATTTTTTTGACCTCCCTAGCTTTGGTTTACCACATGTGGATTTATTTTGGAAAATCCTTTGTTACGTGGGTTTTATTTTTCTTTTTGAAGTCTCCCATAGCTTTCGTAGACCCTCACTAACTTCTTTGGACACCCATGGACTTTTATAGACACGTACATTTTGTGACTTTTGTGACTCTACAGATTCTCTTTGTGTTTCTTCATGTCTGTGGAACACTGCAACTTTATCTTCCTTTGTTTCATAGGAACTTGATCTTTCGTACATCCCCAAAGCACTGAAAACACTTCCTTTTGTTCTACATCCTTATCTAGACGTCCATAGATTTACTTTGTCTTTGTGAACCTGCAGAACATTGAAACTTAATTTCATTTATACTTTGTCAATGTTTGTGTTATGTGGCTTAATTTTATAACCCCACAGCTTCCTATAGACCTCCACGAATTTGTGTAGATCTCCGTAGACTTGTTTAGACATCCGTGGAACACACAAACTTCTGTGGGTTTTTTAGACTTCCACATACTCACTATACCCATGGGACACTAAAAATAAACTTCCTATGAACCACGGTGTTTTCATACCTATGGAACACTAAAAATGAACCTCTTTTGTTCCACATCTTTTCTAAAACTTCAAACTTTCATAATTTCTCTCCCTTTGCTTTACAGCCTTGCATGATCACATTTTCATGCATTATGGTCTCTAGCCTCTTCTTTGTCCACATACCTTGTTTTATTGATTTTGACAACTTTGCAAAAATTATCTCTTCCCTAAGTCCACGAGACACTGTAATTTCTATTTTTTTGGTTCTCGGTTCTTCTATCCAAATATACAAATAAGCATGGGTGCTTATTTGGATAATGTGTTATGTTTGTGGAGCTTATTTTCATGTTAGAGTGTGGTACACCTTCTATGTGTTACACTCAGGTATTTTTACGGCGGTCCCACTCACCGCTGAGCGGGTCAGAGGGGTTCGGGGGGGTGAAGCCCCCCCGATGGAAGGGGGTTTGGGGGCGAAGCCCCCGAAGAAAATTTTCATGGGTGGTTTATTAACCCATGGGTAATGGGTAACCGTTATGGGCTGTTTTTGGGCCCTTGGTTTTTCAGTCTTTTGCCCATTGTTTTGATACCCACGGTTTTTTGCCCTTGGTTTTGATACCCACGGTTTTGTAAAACTGCTTAAGCAATTGTCTATTTATATGGTCTTATGCATATGATAGATGTACAAGCAAATGTATTACATATGTGTTTTGAATTCGGATTTGAATTCTGTAGAGTTTGTTGAGCATAGCTCCAAACGGATCTGGGTATTGTATTGAGAGAGTGAAGGCTTGTAATAAAATATGAGCAAGTGATTCTTGGTGGACGTAGCCCAAATTGGGTGAACCACGTTAAATATTGTCTCTCTGTGTTGTGTTATTTATTCTGCACTTTTATTTGAAATCTGTAATTTTTTTGCATATGTTTAAGAAACTCTAACATCCTTGAAGATGGTTGTGGCTAACTTATTTTCAATGTTTAATCTTCCATCATCTTGATGACTCTGCAAAGGTTCACTAGCTTTTCTTTCCTCTCAAGCCCTTATTCCTTTAGATTACAATTTTAAGATCTTGCAACAATTTTAGGAAGAAGAGTATTACCCAAGCGAGTCTCACATCTCACTCAATATTTTCCAAACTCCTTTTAGACATCATTCACAACATCTTGAGCATATAAATTTTCTCCTACCCACCTTTACGAAAACATGTAGCTTTCATTTGTCTCAGATACCTTATAATATGGACAATAAAGAATCATGTAATGACTACAAGACCTATTTTATTTTACCAAAAACTCCTTTAGCATCAACTTAGTACTTTTATATCTTCAGCAATATCCTTTTGAACACATTACCATTATGTTAGGTCACCATTTCACTTGATGAAGACACCAGTTGTACAATACCATTGATGTCAATGATAATGGTTCAGTAGCAGATAATTGAAATGATTACAATACGGTTGAGAATGATGTTACCTTCACATTTTTCTATAGAATTTGATGCATAAGTCATGGATTTATTAGTTCTATACTCTGAAGAAAAGACTTTGTCAACCGCATGTTTTAAAGGTACCAAACAACTCGGTTTCAGCTAATTCAAATTTCTGCCCAGTTCAAAAAAATTTATGTAGGGGTCCCTTCTCAACATAGCATAACTGCAAAGACACTGAAGCTCTGGGGAATCATTCTAATTCTCAGGGACCATGTCCTTTGACATATGGAAGACCTAATTATTCCACTGTTGAGTCTCTAACAATAGAGGAAGTCTTGGACCAACTTCTTCATATCAAGCAAGGTCAAAATCTAAAATGCAAGATACTATGCTTGCACATGGGTAAAGTTTCGGTCTTGTTCTAGGAGAGGATTTTTGGGAACTTTGAAACACAAAAGAGATACATACAGGAATTTAATCATTATCCTCAAATCACTGAATTACTGTGGCAACGAGGTAATAAATACTGTTAGGATTACCTCATTAGAGTCTTTTACTATATGCACAGAAAGTACATAAATCTTTAGGTTTTACATTCGGTGGCATTAAAATATTCCATACTACTCCAACTTGTAGGCATTATTTTGTTGCATTCATGTTCAAGGAGATTTTGGGCATATTTTTCCATTCTTGATGACCTTCAAGCCTTATATTTCTTGCCTTGGAAATCCTACACCTCTATTTTCATCTGAGCCTCTTTGACCTTTTACAAAATGGGAATACAAGAGATATTGGAGGATCTTCTCACATGTTTCTCATATATCTTCAGACGATACTATATGCATTCTCCAAATGGCTAGTTGGGAAGAGATGGTCTGTACTTTGATATCTTACAGCGGACTCTTGGAAGGTTACCAAGGGTTCTCTTGTGGTGGCAAGAGGTAAGAAGTTTGGAACCTTTCTATTTCAGATCCACTTATAGCACTAATGTTTGTAATCTTTATGGCTTCAGAAGTAGATACAACATTATGGCAATATAGGCTCAGATAATATGATCCATAAGGGCATGCAGATCATAAATAAGGACTTTCCATTTGTGATATACAGAAACCATGTTTGGAGTTATTGCTGAGGACTGCATATATGGGAAACATAAGCAAGTAAAGTTTCTCAAGGTTGGACCTACAAAGAAAGAGAGTAAGTTAGAGCTGGTGCATTTTGATGTGTAGGGGTTGGCTCAGGTATCATCTCTTGGGGGTTCAAGTTATTATGTTAATTTTATTAATGATGCAACAATGAAATTTTGAATTTATTGTATTAGAAACAAATATGATGTATTTGACACTTTTGTTAAATAGAAATCATTGGCAGAGAATGAAACATGTCTTAAGCTAAAATGTCTCAGGTCAGATAATGGAGGGGAGTATTACAACAATGAATTTGATGATTATTTTTCTAAGAATGGAATCATATTTAGGCAAAAGACAAGTTCACAGGAAACTAACCCCATCAGTAGAATGGGGTGTCAGAAAGGATGAACAAAACAATAATGAAATGTGTTAGGAGCATGACGGTTACATGTAGGACTGCCTCTTTCTTTTTGGGCAGAAGCAACCCAGCACAACTATGTACTTGATAAACAGAGGATCCTCAAGTTCCTTCTGATAGAGGCATACCTGAGGAGGCAAATGGTATGGTAAGGAAAGTTGATTATTCATTTCTTATAGTCTTTGTATATGAGGTGTTTGATCCATATAGACAATGATGATAGGACCAAGCTAGAGGCTAAATCATAAAAATTTCATACTTTCATTGGCAAATATGGTGGTGATGACTTTTGATATAAATGTTGGAGTATTAAGGACATGAAAATAATTCGATCTAGGGATGTGGTTTTTAATGAGAAAGTCATGTATAAGCAGATCAGTTCACTAAGGAAAAACAGGGAAGAATCCAAGAAAGAATATGCAGTTCAGTAGAGAATAAAATCTTTCAGATGGGAAATAGTGACACATAGGTCAATCAGTTCAAGAACCTCATTACATGTGCAATAATGAACCCCAAACTCCTATATTGAGGAGATCTTAATAGGTTAAGAAGAGAACCTAAACATTTTTCTCCGATTCTATTTATTATTTATTATTCATTGATCCAGTGGAGAGCCAGAGAGATTTGATGAAGTGAATACAGGTAGATTCCAGGAAGAAGTGGGAGCAAGCCATTTAGATGAGGAGCATCAGACTCTCATGGAGAACCAGACATGGGATTTGGTAAAGCTACCATTTAAGGAAAAAGATTCATTAACAGAACAAGTGAGTGTTGTAGAGTCAAAGAGGAAGAAAGAGGCAAGAAAACTATACAAGGCCAGGTTATAATGGTCAAGGGGTTTGCACAGAAAAAAGGTATAGATTTTGATGAGATTTTTTCTCCTGTAGTAAAAATGACTTCTATTAGAACTTAGTTCTAGGAATAGTTGTAGCAGAAGACTTGCACTTAGAAATAGATTGATGTAAAAACTGCATTTCTCCATGGTGATTTGGAGGAGGAACTATATATGCAGCAGCCAGAGGGCTATGAGGTCAAAGGTAAAGAGGAGATGGTGTGCAAATTGAAGAAGAGCTTGTATGGCTTAAAACAAGCTCCATGTCAATGGTATAAGAAATTTGATAGCTTCATGATGGAGCAAGGTTATATTAGATGTCATTCTGACCATTAATCATGTATAAAAAGAAATTTGAGGATATGCCCATTTATATTATCCTTTGTCTGTATGTGGATGACATGTTGGTTACAGGTAAAAACATGTAGGAAATAAAAGTACTCAAGAAGCAGCTAAGTGAATCCTTTACTATGAAGGATTTGGGGGGTAGCCAAACAAATCCTTGGTATGAGGATATCTCAGGATAGGAAGCAACAGAAGATGACTTTATCTCAAGAAGAGTACATTAAGAAAGTCTTGGAGAGGTTTAATATGTAGGATGCTAAACCGTTTGGGACTCCTTTGGCAGGCCATTTCAAGTTATCAAAGGAACAATGTCCTAAAACAGAGCAGGATAGAAACCAGATGTCCAAGGTACCTTACTCATTAGCAATTGGCAGTTTGATGTATGCCATGGTGTGCACTAGGCCTGATATTGCCCATGCAGTGGGGAGCGGTGAGTAGATTTATGAGTGATCCAGGTAGAGATCACTGGCAGGCAGTAAAGTGGATCCTTCGGTATTTGAGAGGATACCATGGGGACATCTTTTGTGCTACAGTGGATCAAACACCACTTTGTGTGATTATGTAGATTCATATATGGCTGGAGATGTAGACAGTAGGAGGAGCACAATAGGTTATGTTTACACTGTAGGTGGGACAATAGTAAGCTGGATTTCACGACTACAAAAGTTGGTGGCTTTGTCAACCACAAAGGGAAAGTATGTTGATGCCATAGAGGCAAGCAAAGAAATGATTTGGTTACAGAAATTTCTTGCCAGGATTTGGGTCATAAGCAGGAGGAAGGAAAGTTACATAGTGATAGTCAGAGTGTTATACACCTAGCTAAGAACTCTACTTTCCACTCTAGGATGAAACATATACAGTTAAGGTACCATTTCATCAGGAAAACTTTGGAGGAAGAGAAGTTGAAGCTGGAGAAGATTCATACCAGTCAGAATCCTACAGACATGATGACCAAGGTGGTCACAAGGGAAAAAATGAAGTTGTGTTCATCTTTGGTTGGTCTTCACGGAAACTAGTGAAGGGTTGAGAAGCTTGCTCAGAGGAAAACTAGAAACTCCAAGTGGGAGATTGTTAGGTTGTGGAGCCTATTTTCATGTGTGAAAGTGTGGTACACCTTCTATGACTGTTACACTAAGAGTATTGTTACGACGGTCCCGCTCGCCAGCGAGCAGGTCAAGGGGTTCGGGGGGGTGAAGCCCCCCCGATCGATGGGAGCTTGGGGGCGAAGCCCCCGAAGCAAATTTTCATGGGTGCCTGATTATTAACCCATGGGTAATGGGTAACTCATTATGGGCTGTTTTTGGGCCCATAGGTTTATTTCGGTACCCATTGTTTTGTTTTTTGCCCATGGTTTTGATACCCACGGTTTTTGTCCATGGTTTTGATACCCATGGTTTTGTAAAACTGCTTAAGCAGTTGTCTATTTATATGGTTTTATGCATATGATAGGTACAAGCAAATGTATTGCAGATGTGCTTTGAATTCGGGTGTGAATTCTGTAGAGTTTGTTGAGCATAGCTCCAAACAGATCTGGGTATTGTATTGAGAGAGTGGTGGCTTGTAATAAAATCTGAGCAAGTGATTCTTGGTGGACGTAGCCCAAATTGGGTGAACCACGTTAAATCTTGTCTCTCTGTGTTGTGTTATTTTATTCTGCACTTTTATTTGAGATCTGTAATATTTTCTGCATATTAGTTTCTACTGTTGCGATTCTGTGAGGGATTATTCCGCATATTTTATCCCTTATTTCCTAACACGATTATTAGCAAGAATTGTAGAAGATTTGAACGTAAGATGTGGGTTTCGAGGATTATTCTTGCATAGTGACGTTGAACCAAATGATCGCCTTTAAGTTGGCAAAGAATGTGTTACGTGGCTTCATATATGTCAATAAACGGTGCTCTGGTTGAATTTTATTCTTAACAACTCAAAATGTTTTATCTCTAGAATAGAACCCGATCTAAAGTAAACAATCATCTAGTGGCAGCACACAATGAGGTATTCACCCTAATTGTAGTCAAGAGTTTGGCGTGGTAAAGGAATGATTTCCGAGTGTATTTAATGTTAGAATAATGTACACAACTTAGATCATGTGAAGTTACTGATATTTATGAAATAAAAGTAAGACGTTGTATGGGCCACAATTCAAAAGGACTATATTTTTATTTTTATTATTCGACAAGGCATTCTTCAAGGGCATGTATCCCTTAAAAAATCCCTACAAGGAAATTTTTTTATGTTAGGTATTAAAGAAGAGTTTTGAAATGATCTAAGGTAGTTTAGAAAGCATAGGTCACTTGACCCATGAGGTGATCCACAAATTTAAAGTAAAACTAGGATTATTTTTATAAAAGAACAACTAGGGAATGAATGCTTCAGAGCATTCTCAGCTTGTTGAAAAGGTTTCCATTTCCTTGTGAAGTCCTAGATCTTTCATATACGAAGAATTTTATCGATATTCAAGAACTACTTCAAGGTACATTTGTAGTTTCTAAAATAAATTCTAAGATATAAAAATGTGGATATATTTCCATTCTAAAGCATCAGGATTTTTTCCAAAAGGTCATGATAAATTTTTTTTAAAAATTAAATAACCTAGTCATAGATATACGATCCTAAAAATGGTAAAAAAAACATTGATCATTTGTATTGACCATAATTCAATGGTACATGTCCCGTTCTATTTATTCAAACACCAACCTAGCTCAATCTGGTCAAAACTATCTTAAGTGCATAATGAAACTCAAGTCTGGATTATGAAGCAAAAGTGGACTTTATGTGCTTCCCCGCCAAAATTTCCTAAGCATGTTGAGATGTCATTCCCATCAAGTCTTTGAACAAAGGGAACATGCCAATCAATGGGTCCTAGTTTCCATTGTGTTAGGTTTTCCACCAAGAAAGATGTCTACAAAGCACGCGCTAAAAATCTGACATACAATCATTGGTAATTTAACGTTTGGATGAAATTCATCAAAACAAATACACTTACAAAAAGAAGTCATGGATAATTGGATGTCCATTTTAAACACTTTCCATTTCCAATTGAAACATCCTCAAAAAATTCTGCATTATGCAAGATTTAGTTATAAAGATCACTCTCCCGAAATGTGACAATTAAATATTGGCTATACAGACTAAATGATGATCTCACATGATTACAATGTTTGACTAAGAATTTATTCATGAAATCTGAGTCTTTATTAAGATTCGAACAGAGTTTGGAGGATTGATATTTAGGCACTTTTTAAGTTTTTCACTAGGGAAATTTAAGGGAAACAAGGAACATAAAAATGTACTTTTCAATGGAGGATGACCATTTCGTCACTTCATTAATTGACTTGTGTTACAAAGTTTAATCAACTCACCATTTTAAGATGGCCCCTCCTCATTCAGAGCATCACAAGAGGTCTATGATTTTTCTATTTCAATTTTTTTCTTTGCTTAAGAATTTGATTAGCAAACCCAATGCTTAAACCTCCAAAAGACATGAGTTGCTAATTGAAGTTTAGATTAGGGTGATTTATTGGATTCAATGAAAAAATGCAATTTTAAATCCCTTGGTCTTAAATTCATAAATACAATTTTTAGTTTCAATTGTGTTACGCATGTTCCCGCATTTCAAGTGAAGAAGATATCAATTTTGGTCAAAGGTGAATCTTCATTGCATCTTCGAGATGTTGGTGTTTCCTCTCATAATCTCAAAACCCTATATTTAGATCTTGTTCATGAAGCAGAGAAGAAGCGATTGAACTCATCAAAAGAAAGATTTAAAATTAATCAATCCTTACAAATTGTTTTCTACAGTGTGTTTCTAAAGAATTCAAGTTTCATTGAACAACTAAGATTAAACATTCGCGTGGGGGATTACAAATATTTGGTGACTTAAATCAAAGAATTACATTTCAAAAGAATTTATGAAAGTTGGACAAAAAAATTGAGTCCTCAAAAGGGATTCACATTGTGACACAAGGAAGACCCACTTTATAGAAATTTATAATCACTTAAGCCTCATTGTTATAAATAATTTATAACATCATTAAATAAAGTTGTTTTTTAATAAAGTCATTTCCATTTTAAAACAATAAAGGTCATATGTTAATGTTCTACATTATTCAACTAATAACTAAAATTATGTACGACTTCCATAATAGTTGGAACCTAATAATATTAAGTGATATAGTTTGACATCAAATGTTAAGAATTTTACACAATCTTGAGGCTCTCATGCTAATTCTGAGCACCCCTAGATAAGTTTTGAACTAATTTCACAAACATTTTTAGTGCAATGACCAATCTAATTATGCAAATTGTTCATTCTGAAATGGTATTTATCAATTTATTGAATTTAATCCAAACCTATCAACAATGTGAAGTGACATCACCTCTATAGATCTTACCTCACACGAATGGACTTGGAAAATTTCATAATTATAAATGATTGATAGTTGAATTATTTCTCAAGCCTGGGGACGAATGTTGACCTTTTAGTTCACTATTATTAGTCCTTTGTAGAGTGACTCTTATCTCATAAGATGGATTGACCAGAAGTTGGAATCGTTTTCCATGTCACTATCTTTAAATCAACTTCACCTATTTCATATGAGATCTGATTTTTTCAACATGTAGATAATTGTGTCTCACTTTTTTATTTTCATTTGGTGTTAGGATCACCAAGAGCACCGAGTGCAAGAAATTTTTCTCATTTTGAACAGTAGGTGCAATGCAACAAAGATAGAGATACATGGATTGTAATGCTTTAAATATTAGAAGGTTGGTTCAAGTGCAAGAATGATTTTTTATTTGTAATTTACTGGCCTAATGTTCATGGGCTTATAAATCCTTCATCTTTGGGTACCTGATGGGGATGTGGATAGCATATTGTTAACCCCAGAAATCCCCAAAGCGGAAAAAACATTTGTGAAAGACTATGTACACTAGTAGGCTTCACTCATAGTTCAAAATAAGTGGTAAAAAGATCACATGTTCATTTAAGAATGCATCTCTACAAAGTTGTACTCAAAGATTGAAGGTTATTCTAGGATCCCCATTCCACGATAGCTTCTCTAGCTTTGTTATCTGTCTACATGGTATAATTATCCACTATAAAGTATATTTAAAAATCCTTTCATCAATTCAAATGAAGTTATATTGTAATTTTTCATTTTAAAATTCCTGGTTTCCATTAATAAGAGAGGTTTGTGTCACTGTTTCCACGAGGAATGTGATATGTCACAAGTAATGGGAGTGTGAAAGGACATGTGTTGTTATATGAAAGAAAAATATTAAACAAGCGGGACTCTAAATTTTAATGGATTTTCCCATGTCGAAATTCTATAACATTTTTATCTTAGTTTCATATCTCTCTTTGTCTTATTGCAAGAAATATACTTGAATTCTTATATCTCTTTGTTTTGTGTTTTTCTCTCCATCTCAACTTTACTTTATGAGCATGGAATATTTATACAACATTATGCAAATACATTTTTAGTTAAAAATGGTACATATTAATTATTATCATAATTGACATGGTATCTTCTCATTGTTGGTCCTTAGAACATTTATGGTGAAGTATGTCAATAAATTCTAGTTTCCTATTTATTAAGTAAACCCCCTTCTCGCTGTTCTGATTACATCTCTCCATTAATGTTTCCTCAACCAAGTACCTTTTTTTATAAATGTTTACTTAAGATGTATATCCTCCAATGATAACTGGTTATCAAGCCACCCAAAATTCTTAGAATATTGTTTATATTTTCTAGTTTTAAAGAAATAAGCTTCCCCATTCCTCATAAGAGAGACCTAGTCCTAGATTTTTGTTAAAATACCGTAATTTTACCTTGTCACTAATTATTTCACCAACCTAGTGTAAAAGTGATTAAAAAAATTCCATGTGAGTAAATTACACTGTTAGATTCCATTTTATTCCTTTAAATTGCATAAAATTCCATCACATTCTCAAAGGACAATTTGGAAAGTAAAAATTGATAAAATAAATAATTTTTAAACTTAGATCTTATATTGGGGCACTAGTGCCCAACTATAGACATCTACTGTATATTTCTAATTTCCATATACTAGAAGTACGTGTTAAGAAGATAGAATTTCATATAATGCTGGTCATGGAAGAGGCCTCATATAAAACATTATTATATGAACCTTAGTTATAAAAAACTTGATTGTAAGTTTATGTTTGAGCAGTTTGTTGATATAATGAGTGGTATTTACAAGCATGCAAAGAGGAAATAATAATGTATTTTTGCAATGTTATGTTTGTGCATGTTAGTTGTAATTAAGGGATATAGATGGAATACAAAATTACTAAACTTAATAACCACATTTATATGTGTAATTTATCACCTTTATATCAATTGAAATATAGTAATATGATAAAAAAATAAATGAAAAAAATCAGCAACATGTGAACATTTATGAGATTGGAGACCATAGGTCTCAAATATTTGATAATAGTAAAAATAACATTTCAATTTAGTCATTGATTTCTAATAAAATTGAATACTTAATGGAGGATTAGATAGAACATAAAATCTAAAATCAATTGATATTTTATTTCTTCTTATTTGAAAAAATCATTATTATTCCATCTTCATTTTGATTAGAAATCAATGAATAAAATTAAGATATGTTAACTATTACAAAAAAATCTGATACCAATGGTCATTAATCTCTAAATGATCACATATTGATGATTTTTGGTGTTTATAAATATTTATTTAGATTTTAAACTTTAAAGTATATATGTCTTAAATTGAAAAAAATAATATAATATAGACAAGAATGATTAATGACAATATTTTCTACATCGATATTCCATGCTAGTAGGAAACTACGATTATGAAAAAGGACGAATGATTATATAACTCTTTGCTCATATATAATACAAATTACAGCATTCCAACTTAGAGGGAAATTGTATCATATCCATATATCATTAACTTTGAACATCATTAACATATGGAATTTATGACAAAAAAAATTGTTGTAAAAAATGTTGGTTGAATTCAATGCATTTCCATTGAAAGATATGACTTTCAATTGATTCATAATAAATCCTTCATTTTTTATATAAATAGAAAATATGGATTATATGTTTGGGATAACAAGAAACTCTAGAAAAAAACCAATACTCAGATGGGTCAATATTATTGAAAAAATATTATTATTATCAACACTCATTGATTATTATATTGTTCGATATAAAAATAACTATGGCTAATATAGGGTTGCAATAATTGTACCAACACCATATATTATCCACACCACGTGAGATGTGAGATATTATCTATGTATGTAAGCCTACAAATAAATAAAAATGTAAAAATATAAAAACTAATCAAGAATTTTACATATTAAAGTTAGTTTTTCTAATATTGTGTTTTAAAACAATCTACTTATATGTACAAATAAAAAGTCTATTTAATATAATTAATTTATTTTTAGTAAAGATACATGATTCAAGAGCGAGTTAGAATTACATGACATAATGAGATATGATTTTATTCTGGATACCTATTGTGTAAATTTAATATCTACAAGAGAATGTATATCATCTCATAGTTTAGAGAACAATGAAATAGTGACTATATTACCAAATAGATATAATTATATAGCTAATTATATATGAAAATAAAAATTAAAAATTATGGTCTAGAAACTAATTGATAAAATTTAGGGACAATTCGAAAATTTGTAATTTTTAGTGAAGGGAGTACCAATCAAAATTAAGCCTACCAAGTAAATTAAGAATGGGATAAGATAAATACTTACAAATAAGATGATGCTCTATTGATGCGCCAGAATTAGCAGGAACTTGACAAGATCATAACTTGTGTTCCGGGTGTTCGTTTCAGTCCGTTTTTTTTAAACCACATGTTTCGATGAGACGAACACAGAGGCAATCTGCCCTACTGGTTGGGGCAAGTTTTCGACACGTTTTCGGGCCCTAAATCCGCCATCTTGAGGCCGAAAATTAGGATTTAAGTTATAGTTCGGTTTTTTCCTATTTTTGAGCATTAGTTAATTTTAGTCTATTAATTGCATTATGAGTTAGAAATTTGGCAATTCCTCTAATTTAGGGATGTAGAAGATGCATGGAAATTTTTGTGCCCAGAGGAATAAGCATGCAAACTTACTAAGAATAGCAGGTTCTAGTAAACTGCTAAAAATAGTAATTTTCGCCACCTTGAGTGGATTTAGTCAGAGTTAGCTAGAGTTTACTTGGCAACTTGAGTTGGGAGTTGTTTTCCTATTTAGGAAACATTGTAATTCATTATTTGATAACAAAGAAGGAGATCTATTTTCTTTTGGAGTTCATAATATTTGCAGCATATCTGGTTTGTTATTAATTTGGCTACATTATCTATGTAGCCCAATACTAAGAATTTCCACTTCCATTTTAAGTCCGCAACAAAAACAAATGTATCTTCCTTTTTCTATATTTATATAAAAATTAAGCTCAAATATATGATAGTTAAAAAATAATAAACAAAAACACCATATTTTTATGAATGAGTTGAATAACATAGAAATAACAACATACATACATAAAAAATGCATAACTTCTTTACATTGAGGATATGTATAGTTTAGCGCCCAAATCTACAAATGAATGACTTGTTCACTAAGTAGACATTCACACCTTCTCTCAAAACAATTATTTTTATTTCCTCGAATTTATTGGGGATTTCAAAAAAACTTATCTAATCCTAATAAATGATATACCTTTTTGTTCTACTTGTTTATGTCACAATTACTGGTTTTCCATTTTTCAATGTGCATAGTCACTGTGTCACCTATGTTCTAGCTTTGTCCTACATGGACTATATCTAGAGCATATGATGTCTATTTCAAGCGTTCAATATACCACGGGAAAGCTCTCGACCCATTCTTCCATAAGGATCGGGTTCTAAGAGATATAGGGAGCTTAAAATGCCAAATATTGACCTCTGGATCAATAGGTGAATTAGGGTGTGTGCATGTTTATCTTTTATGTTGTGTGTCTATGTTACTGAAAAGAATTAGGATACGACATGCATCCTATACACCATGTGGACCACGAGTAATTTGGATCTCATGTATACAATATTTCCAATGGATCAAAGACCTGATTCAAGATTGGGTTCCCTTGCGTAATTTATTGGTAGTAAGCTTAAACATCTAACGTGAAATGAGAATTTTCTAGTGTTTATTGTCAATTATAAATTGTATGCCTCATTTCAGATTTTTCTCCAAAATCTATCTTATATTTAAACCAATGAAGTAATAAATGATCAAGTAGAAATATTGGAAACTTTTATATGTATCATGCCTTCTAGTATTTCTTTGCATACCATATCCCAATTGGGTAACATATAGAAATTAACTGAATGACATATTATTTTTGGTTGAAAGAAAAAATCAGTCTACTTATTATTGGGTTGTGAAGGTTGTTTCTTACACCATAATTAAATTATCTCATTAAAGAACTCAATCAATATATATGATGTAAGAGCTGTCACAAGATTTTATTAATTAAAAATTTCACATTCATAATTAGAATAACGAATTAATATTTTTAACAAGGATGAATGACAAAAATTGTACCTCAAATACACAATAGAAGACGATGAATTAGTCGTATAGGTGATTTCACAGAAAGTATTTTTTTGTAAAACCCTAGAAACAAAGTCATGTATGATATATAAATGCAAAGTAACTGCTAGACAAAAGAAATAAGCTAGATAAATATGAAAACCTAAGTGCAAGAGAGGTAAAGAATAAATTAGCTAATTCCTGTTATTCCTGAGACCTATATGGACTAGAATAATGATGAAGAAGAAGGGCACACTATCAGAATCACACACTGTAAATTATGGAATTGTTAGATATACCCATAATACGACGCCTAGACTAGGATGAGAGAACATAGGTGCTAGAGACCTATGTACAGTTCTTATGAGTGCACTAGAACTTAGAACCTAGTTTTTTTGGTGTCGAAAGATGGTCATTCTTCATCACCTGTATGTCACACTATGATCATAGAATTCATTGGTAACCTACAAAAAAAAAACATGTAAAACCCTAAAATTACAACAAATCGCAAAAATAAAAGATGTTATATGGGGATCTAGAATGACCGCGGTGGTCACTAGAATTACTGAAATTATGACCGAGAGCTAAAATCTATCTCAAAATCCATGTATTTCTCATGTCTGTGTGATAGAATCATGCCCTAAAATCCCTTGTGCAAGTGCAGTTGATAGTGGGTGATAGCTATATGTATCAATTTTAGTAGATGCATGGATGGTAAAATGAACTTCCCCTCCTATGAATGTATGTAGGAAATGTAATCCCTTGTCCCTTGAATGAACGTTGGATGGATGCCTTTGATTCTCTTAGATGCCTTTGGATGCAACTTTACATAATGATAATAGATGCTTAGATCTCGATCCTTTATTTTGGTCCAATATATTTGTATTTATATAATTCCCTTTGTTTAATTTCATAATTAACAACTAGAAGGTTGACCCATAAGAAAATAAGATGCCGAAAAGATAAAATAGTCCCAAAAAAGAGTAAAATAGAAAGAGTCTTGGGGCACCCAAAGGGGATGAGGGTTTCTAGGTGGTCACATCCTGGCCGAGGGCTAGTATGAGTGGTCATAAAAGATAAAGTGAAAACAATCATAATGAGTTGTAGGGTGTGTAATATTGGATAGAAAATGAGAAACATAGATATGAGGCAGAAAAAAGTTGTCAATTACTAGTTCTCTCAGTTACGATTCATATGAATGTAAATATGTTGTCATGACCTAGAAATGTACCCAAGTGCATGATTTTATGTCTACATTTTCCCCAACATTATGTTTTTGAGTGAACACTAAATAACATAACATACATAAGAGATGCATACTTGATAACCATGTAGAATGTGATGGTGATAACATACTGAGGAGATAACTAAAAATGTGAAGTGATAAAAATGAAACGTGAAAGCTAACAAAGAGGAAATAAATGTAAGGGTGAATCCTATTGTGTTGTAACATGTTGTACCTATTTTTATTCTCGATGTTTCTTCTTATTTCATATTAAGGATGGAACTATAAAAGAAGAGTGAAAGATTAGTCAAATTCATGTATTATGAAAAAGATTTTATAAGTATGTAACTATGTGAAAAAATAATTAAAAGGAAAGTGTGCACCTGAATCGTGAAGAGTGAAAATGGTAGAAAATATCCTAAAATTTTGCAGAAGAGTGATTTTTTTGGGTGAACTCACGTCAAGAATGAGTTTTTTAGGTGATATCAAGCTAAGAATGATTTTTTTGGATGATCTCATGCAACAGTGAGTTATTTGAGCAATCTCACGCCATGACAAAAGAGTGTTCAAGAGAGAGATCTGGTGTTACTCTCCTTCAATTACTACTTCTTGAATTATACACCATTGTAGATGGTGTGATCAATTTTTTTTTCTTATTTGTACTGTATTAGTTTTGTATTTGTTTCGTGTAGAAAATGGAGAAAGAATGAATTCTTCTTGTTGGAGGACTATGTCTGTAATATAAAACCTGATCTGTGAACTTCTATAAACTATGTTGATATGAGAAAGTAGTTGTATCATCCCCCAAGGACATAAGTGCTTAGGGGAGTCCTGGAACTCCTAGGCACTAGTGTGTGTATCTGTGGATTGGATTCTATGCTGAACTGAGGACCCAAGTCAAATTCTAGGCCATTTTTGTAACTTTGGAATATGATGATTTGATGATAAAATGTATTGTGTTATAGCTCTGAGTTGTTGTATGGGGTTACTACTAATTCACCCATTATATGAGCCCCCTCATTTTGGGTGCATGTGCAACATCATGAGTAAAATGTGGTCAAAAGTAAAGGACCATATGATGATTTGAAATGGTGTCCCTATAGGGGGAATGGAATGTGCATGGTAGAAACCAAGGAAAATGTAACAAAAAAGTGGCTACATAAATGTGTTAGTAGAAAAATAAGCAAGCATGTCATAGAAAATAAGTGTAACAAGAAAATTTGCATACAAAAAAACCCACGAAAAGTGGGATTCAGACATGGGACATCACTCGAAATGTCATAAGACAATTAGGGCCGAAGTTTCAAAAAGCATAAAAATAATGATTAAACAACACATACGACGTAGCTCACATACAATATCATATAAGTAGAAAGAAATTGTAAATAATGTCAAGTGAAGTATCAGATAGCCATGGTCAAAAATAGTTCATGCAAGGAAAATGTTGCACGTAAAAGACCTGTTAGCATGTTATAAAGATAAAGAGTATGTCAAAGCAGGAATAGATCAATGGAAAGTACTCTTCTATTAATAATATGGAGTATAAATCATGTAACAATCACACCAATGATGTGTAAGAGTAGTAAATGTAGATAAACCTAGGAGCCTCGTTGGGACTGGTAAGAGGTACAATGCCCAGAATCATTTTTTGTTTATGGATCTGTATAAATTTTGCGTTCAAAAATAGAAAACAAGTGAACATAGATGTGTAATTAGGATAGAATATTGACATATTACGTATCCATCTAAGCATGGGAAACAAATTTTACATGTAATATAAATAACCAAGAAGATATGTAGCCATATATGTAGTATGGTGTGATTGTGAATGGGATAAAATTGGTATATGATGTGAATATAAAGGAGCAGTGTGCTCTCTAGTGAATGTGTATGAGATGTGTATGAGGTTCATTTATAAAATACCCTCGTCAATAAAGAATGAACCATAAAACAAGAGTGTGTCATCGAGAAATAGATTAATAGACAGAGATGATAGAAAGATAAATCATGAAGCAAAAAGCATGAAGTGTTAATGAGGTGATGTTTAATTCAGATTTAGACCCTTATAAATCGAGTATGAACCATTGAAATATGATGTGTCATAGGGTAGTAGAAAGTGTGAGAATAGAATAATAAAAATAAATATCATGAAGCATGGATCATGAACTGTGTGTTATGCAAGGTTTGTGGATGTAGTATGCCCTCAACAGTAAAGTTTGAACCTTAGCGCAAGAGTGTATCATATTGTAGTGAAAATAAAATGCGTGTATAAAATGGTTTGTATTTATTCTTAGGAAATATTAGAAATCAAGTGCAGAGTGTTCAATGTAAGAGATGATAAAAACATTTGAAAATAGTCCAAGAGGGGGGAACCTATGATTACCCACAAGTATGTAGTGATTGGGATCTAAGTTGTGATTTGAAAAATAACATTCCATGGTGGTAGATGTTACAATGTGTCAGGAGTATCAGTATTGGTGTTAGAACAAGTAGATTTTCCAATGTTGGAGCATTGAGAGTAGATGAAATTTTTTTTTGATGGTATGTGAAATAGTGTAAACCTCAGGAGGAGATGTGGCAAGAATAAAAGGAGTGAGCGGGGGGAGATATCTGATTCTGATTCTAGTGGATTAAGCTGGAATAGAAAGAGTCTCTTTGAATCGTTGTGTATGTTTTCCTAATCAAGTGTTAGGGAAACCATAATGAACCATAGACCTATACCCGGGACCATACTTTTTGAATTTAGGAGGAGAGGTGGCCAAAGTAGGGGGCTTTAGGTGACTGATCAATAGTGTTGTAATACGAAAACGGAGAGTGATCTACTAAGGCTTTAATATACCCACGGACCGAGGGAAAGAAATCGTGATTAGGGCGCTTGAGTCGGAGTGTTGGTATCCGGAGGGTGGGATGCGGGAGAGGGGAGGGTGTGGTATTGAAAGATGGGTGAGTAGGTGGAATCAGTAGGCAAGGGAAAGATGAGGGGGGAAGGTCGGGG
>JAHRHJ020000485.1:0-69456 GCA_019776745.2 Taxus chinensis | reverse complement strand
ATTTGTGTGGTGAAGGCAAGAGCATTTTATTCTATTTTAGTGGAAACTAAAATAAATAGTAGAGCATAATATTGAAAAACTTGTATCTTTTGATCGGTAATTATGCTCTTTCCATTGGAAATATTTATTTTGAGAATCACACTATAATTATAAAGTGCCATATTGTAACACACACTCATTATAAAGTGCCAAAATCTGGGGGGGCTCTTGTTGCATTGTTTGGGGGTCTTGTTGCATTGCTTGGTTCTTGCATTTCTTTTGGTGATTTTTTTAGGATGGCATCTTTATCTACTTCTGCATTAGATCATGTTGAGCCATTAACAACACATAATTACCACATATGGAAACCAAGAATGGAAACAATAATTAAGTGGAAAGGATTATGGGCTTTAACTTCTTCAGAACAACCAGTGTTCACTAGAGAATATGAGAAATTTCAGTACCAGTGCAAATTTGATGAGTGTATGGGTTTGATAGGAACTTATGTAAGTGACAGTCTTTTGTTTCATTTGGAAAAGTGTGACTCTCCTTTCAAAATATGGGAGAAATTGGAGGATTTATTTGGTAAGGTGGATCATATGAGAGCCATGCAACTTGAAATTGAGATCACCTCTCTTAATCCTGAAGATTTTCCAACAATTATAGACTATCTTACCAAGTTCAAGCATTTTTTGACACAGTTGAAGGGGAGTGGAAGAGATAAGAAAGATGAAGAGTGTGTTTACTTGATTCTATCCAAGTTGAGAGGACCATTCCAAATTTTTTCTTCTACCTTTTTCTCTAGCATGGATGCCTTAGGTGACACATTCAAAATGCCTAACTTAGAAACATTTTGTGAAAGACTTACTAGGGAAGAATCCAAATTGTCTCATATTGAGTCTTCCACCTCTCAAAAGAAATTAGTTGCATCTAATCCTAAGGGCAAGGGAAAACCAAAAAAGTAAAACCAAATCCACCCCTTCTCCATCTCAAAGTGCTCCTAAACCCAAAGAAAACAACTCTAAACCCAAGGAGTCTTCTAAATCCAAGAATAAGTCTAGCCTTTCATGCTCTTTTTGTAGGGGTAGTAATCATGAAGAACATAGGTGTTATAAGTGAATGCAAGCCTTAGAGGATGCAGTCAAGAAACACAAAATTTCTATCTCCACTCCACCTCCTTCTAATCAGCATGGAAAAGCACTTAATGTTGTTGGAAGATCTCAGTCACCACTTGCAGACAATTGGGTTATAGATTCTGGTGCTTCTCATCACATGACTTCTTCCAAGGAGTCTTTTGTTTCTCTAGGTTTGAGTTCTACTTCCAAAATTGAGGTTGGAGATTCTTCCTTTCTTTCTGTTAAAGGAAAATGTGATATACAACTTGATGGTGGAAATATCCAAGATGCACTATATGTTCCTAACATCACTACAAATTTTCTTTCTGTATATCAAATTTGTCATTCTGGTCAAGGGAAAATAGTGACTTTTACACCACATGGGGCAGAAGTAAGAACTTTGTTGGAGCCTTATTTACTTGTTGCTCAGGGTATTGTTGATCATAGTTCTAGACTATATCACTTTGAGGGTTTTGATGACACTTCTTCTATAGGGACAGGATTGGTTTCTCATGCAGATTCAGAGAGTAAGCTTTGGCATGAAAGATTTGGACATCTCAATTACAGATATTTGAAGGAGTTGAGCACTCATGGTATGGTAGATGGTCTTCCTAGAGTTTCTTGTCTTGAGGGAGTTTTTCATGGTTGTGCATTAGGGAAACAACACCAAGATCCTTTTCCTAAGAATTTGTCTAAGAGAGCTTCTTCACCACTTGAGCTTGTGCATAGTGACTTGATGGTTTTTCCTACCCCATCTTTCAATGGAGCTAAGTATGCACTTACATTTATTGATAATTTCTCGAGGCGTACTTGGGTTTATTTTCTCAAGTACAAAAGTGATGTTTTTTCACACTTCAAAGTCTTCAAGGCTTTGGTTGAGAAACAATCTTCTAGTTGCATAAAGAACCTTCATACTGATAATGGGGGGAGTACTTCAGCAATGAGTTTTCTGAATTTTTGGCAACTCAAGGCATTATTCACCAGCATTTTGTTCCTCATACTCCACAATAGAATGGCTTAGCAAAAGGAAGAATAGAACTTTGAAGGAAATGGCTAACTGTATGATGCATTCTAGAGATATACCTCCTATCTATTGGGCAGAAGTAGTTAATTGTGCTAACTACATTCAGAATCACACACCACACAGAGCACTTGAGCATTTGACTCCAGAGGAAGCTTGGTCCAACACTAAGCCAGATGTCTCATTTTTTTGAGTCTTTGGGAGCCATGCTTGGGCCTTTGTGCCAAAGAAGAAAAGGAAAGCTTTGGATAAGAAGAGTAAACCCTTGATCTTTGTAGGGTATTGTGAGGACATGAGAGCTTATCGTCTTTTAGATCTTGATACACATGACGTTTTTTTCGAACACATGTTCAGTTTGATGAGCGCTTCACTCCTCATGATTCTTCATCTTCTTCCATGCCTCCTTCTTCTTCTTCATCTCATCTTGAGGATCCTTTCTTTGAGGAGGTTGATGAGGAGGTTATAGATGTCGTTGAGGATCCTATTCCCACTGATGTTGTCACTATGCCTAAGTGGGCTCGTACTACAGTTTTTGAGGCAACACCTTTCATAGAGGATCTTCCACCCACTAGGCATCATCACACACATTCTACAGGTTCTAGACTTTTGTGTCAGGTAGTTTTTGAGGATCCACAGTCTTTTTCAAAGGCTCATGGGATACAGGAGTGGGATGATGTGATGATAGCTGAGTATTCTTCTTTGATGAAGAATCATACTTGGGATTTGGTATCTCTTCCTAAAGGAAGAAAGATGGTTAGGTGTAAGTGGGTATACCGAACCAAATATGCAGCTGATGGGTCCATTGACAAGTATAAGGCTCATCTTGTTGTAAAGGGTTTTTCACAAGTTGAAGGTATTGATTACTCTGAGACTTTTTGCACCCATGTTGCCAAGATGGATTTTGTACGCCTTGTACTTGCTATTGCTGCATCAAAGGGGTGGCCCGTATACCAGATGGACGTGAAGAGTGCCTTCTTACATGGAGATCTATGGAGAGGAAATATATATGGAGCAGCTGACTGGATTTGTTTGGATTCTTCTCTTGTTTGTTTCTCCGAAGGTCTCTCTACGGTCTCAAACAAGCCCCTCGGGCTTTTCTATTTACAAGATGGATTCTTTTCTTCTATCTACTAGTTTTGTTCATTGACCACTCAATCATAAAGTGTATCTCTAGCATGTTGGTTTAGGATATTGTGATACTTGTCTTGTATGTTGATGATCTTTTACTTTTAGGTAAATCAGTTTTTCCACATTCAAATTCAGAGGGCTCTTTCAGGGTTTGACATGACAGAACCCTCTTTTATATGTTATTAAATTATTTGAGGGTTTTCATTATTTCTCAGAAATAGATTCATAATTATTCATTTGATTCAGCAAAATGATATTCTACACCCATGATCTTCTTAGAATTTGATATGGATTGATTGCAAGCCAAGGGAGTTTGATCTCCTTTTAAGTGCTTTCAAACATCTCTTTCAATCCACATGTACCATACAACAAAAATTGATCCTATTTAATCAGTTTTAATGTAATTTCATGTTTGCATTTTTCCTACACATGCATTAGTGTGAAAACATTTTGATTGCCCTCAGTTTGAATATTCACTCATAGTAGTGTATTGGCTATGCTATATGACAAGGATTTTTAATTATTTGAATGTTTTTTTTGTTGCCTTCATTAAAAGATTGATATGCTTGGAACAAGGTGCAAAATATATAGTTGCCATTTTTAAAATAGATTTTATTTTAGAGACTATTGTGATCATTTACTTTTGGGCATTTACCTTCTGTCTTGATGTTCTTTCTAAATTTCGTGGGCAAATTCTGAAAAGTGCAATTATTCATGGAAGGACTTATTAAATTTTAAGGAAATATAGATCTAGCTTTTAAGACATTATAGAAGCCCTTTGGTGGGTCCTATTATTGAATATTAAATTTGGATTGCCATCTTTATTCACCAATAGACTTTGGTATACAACATGTAATTCTCATTTTGATTTGAAAATATATTTATGAGCACTTTTTAACAAAATATTATGATTTAAAACTTCTTTTTCAATTTCTATTTATTTAATTTCATTTATTTGGAGATAAGTATTCTTTGAATATTTTAGGTGTAGTTTATATTAAATTTTTGACATCACTATTGTTCCACCTTAAAGAATGTATGTTGCCTCACAATTCTTGAAATAATGGATTTAATTTTTCCTTTTCAAATTGTAATCAGGATCTTCCTTCCGATTTCACATCTTATTTTTTTATTTCTGGATTTTTCTCATGTTAAATGTGATTTTTCAGGTGCATCCATTGACATTTTCTAATGAGGTTGTATGGCCTATTGTCGGGACAAATTTTTGTCATTTTTGGACATTCCAAATAAAATATTTTTGCCCCTGGAAGAATTCACTTGAAAATCGGATTTTTAGAGAATTAGGTATTTACCTTTTTATGTACAAATAAATTGTAAAAATATGGATACCTCATACCCAATACTTTTGTGGGGAATATTTACAAGTAGAAAGTAGATGCCTTGGTATTGACAAGATTTATCTAGTTGTTCTCCATTGAACTAAATCCTAAGGCTCGTCTTGTTTAGGAAAAGGTTTTTCACAAGTTGAAGGTATTGATTACTCTAAGACATTTGCACCCACTAGATGGATTATGTACGCCTTGTACTTGATATTGATTGCATCACAGGGGTTAGGCCCGTATACCAGATGGACGTGAAGAGTGCCTTCTTACATGGAGATCTACAAGAGGAAATATACACAGAGCAACTTGCTGGATTTGTTCAGGATTATTTTGTTGTTTGTAGAATCCGAAGGTCTCTCTACAGGCTCCTCGGGATTGGTATGAGAAGATGGATTCTTTTCTTCTCTCTACTGGTTTTGTTCGTTGCCACTCTGATTTACAGTGTATCTCTAGCAACATGTTGGTGAATATTGTGATACTTGTCTTGTAAGTTGATGATCTGTTACTTACTGACAGCTCTTCTTCCCACATTCAAAGTATTCAGAGGGCTATTTTCTACACAGTTTGACATGACAGATCTTGGGCTATTGCATTATTTCCTTGGTTTGCAGATTTCTCAGACAGATTCAGGGATTCATTTGAGTCAGTAAAAAACACCCATGATCTTCTTCGGCACTTTGATATGGCTGATTGCAAGCCAAGTCCATCTCCTTTTCAGTCTGGGGTTACTCTTACTTCCACATGTACCACACCACTTTGTGATCCTACATTGTATAGGCAGTTGGTTGGGAGTCTCATGTACTTGACCCATACTCACCCTGATATTTCATTTGCAGTAGGGCTTGTATCTCGGTTTGCACATTCTCCTCATAGTAGTCACTGACAGATTGCTAAAAGGATTTTGCGCTATTTGTAGGGCACTTCCCACTTTGGCCTACACTACACTAGGGGTTCTACTCAGTTGGTTGGGTATACAGATTCAGATTGGGCAGGTTCTATTGATGACAGATGTTCCACTTATGGCTATCTTTTTTGTCTTGATTCTTCTCTAGTTGCTTTGGCATGCAAAAAGTAACAGGCTATTGCACTTTCATCTTCAGAGGCAGAGTACAGGGCAGAGTTTTGTAGTACAGCGAGTCAGCAGATTCTTTGGCTTTGACAGTTATTGACAGAGTTTGGATTCCCATAGGATTCACCGACTGTACTTTGGTGTGACAACCAAAGTGCAATTCACATTTCTCATTTTTTTTAACCCAGTTGAGCACCAGTGGACCAAGCATATTGAGATACACATCCACTTCATTCGGAGCACATTCAGGATGGAGTTCTTTGCTTGGAGTACATTCCGACTCAGTAGCAGGTTGCAGACATCTTTACGAAGCCTTTTGCATCACCTCGCTACCTTGAGTTGCGTGGAATGCTTGGGGTTTCAGAAGTTTTTCTTGGGGGGTGTTTATGAGAACATCTTCCTTCTTCTTCTTCTTTCTTTCTTTCCTTATAGCAGGATTCTTTCCTTCTTTTGGTTCAAGATTTCTTCATGGATATATTGTACATGAGTACCTCATCAGGCCTAGTTGTTCGGGACTCATACTGTGGACATGCCACTTCTATTTTGGCCCCTAGCTTCACTTGAGGGGGGTGTTAGAGTAGGTATTTACCTTAGCTCATGTTCACCTAGGTACTTTATTTACCTTTATTGTATTTATCCTCACCCACTTATGTGTGTGGATATTTCTTTTTATTTATTTAGATATTAGGAGATATTATCTAGTTGTTAGGTATAGTTCTTTCCTTGATCTATGGTATGGTATTGATTGACTAGATCCTTGATGTCTAGTTCTTTCCTAAATCTATGGTCTTGACTAGTTCTTTGATGACTAGTTCTTTCCTTGATTTATGGCTTGATCTACGACCTTGACTGGTTCTTAGATTGTTATTCCTTGCCTATATAAGCAAGGCCCATTCTCATTGTATTTCATTGAGTTCCATAATAATATATGATATTGCTGCTCATTTGTTTGCAAAGGTTTATGTAAAGTTATTCTGGTGAATTACTTTCATCTTATTGATCGTGGGTTATCGTTCATTTTAGTGACCACCATATTTTTCAAAGTGAAAAACAACCTTTGATTTTCTAGGAAAACCTAGAAAAAGTAAATTTTGGCACGGTGTTGAATTCCACCAGATAGCTTAGAGATGGCCGTAAAAAAACCAAAAAAGACCAGATCTAGTTTTCTTCAAATAATATTCTAGTTTATTGTTGATCCTATGATTTTTTCACGATCCAAACTCAATGACACAATCCATTTCTCCAAAGAATGTACAAAATGAAAATGTATTGAAAAACAGCCTATTTCCTTTACTTTTCTATGATTCTCCAGATCATCCAAAGATGCAAGAGAAGAACATACTCAAAGATAAAATAATTTTCAATAAAAATATTTAAAAACTCAAGATTCCAAAAAAATAACGGCATTTGATTACCATGATGAGCTCTGATATCATGTGATAATGTAGGCCAAGATCGAGCATTGATAAAATATGCACACAAAAAGAGATTAAAGTTGTGTAAGAGAGGAATCAAGCATGGACCAAAATATAGCTTGTATATTGAATGAATAGAGAAAATAGCTTTACAAGAGGTGTATAAATAGGAAGTAGGGAAGCATAGCTGCAACCTTAAATGGTGGAGAAGTGTAACTTCCATCTACATCACTGACACCTAAGCAACCTACATGCATAAGTAGGAAAAACCATGAAATGGACTAAAACCCATGCAATAGAATAAAAAACCTACATTAAAGAGTGCAATGATAAGATGCATGCTATGAGGCACATCCCCCAATTTATAAATATGACATAACCTGACTATGTCTAGTATATCCCATAAAGCATCATCCAGACCAATCTCTAATAATGTCTCTATATTTCAACCTCAATAGAAATTGTGACTATGTAAGTCTCTCTATAGCCGCAAATAACTAAAATGATATGTATATATACCAAGTTAAGACAATAATCTCATCAAAAATTAATAAAATTATCATTTTAAGTTATATCAATGAGAAAAATCTAGTATTCATTCTCAAGGACCAAAACATCTATTTTATACAAAAACAACAATCTAGGATGAAACCGTCAAAAATGATTTAAATTGTCAAAAATCTTGCAATTCTATCTTGCATGAAAAAAATACTACAAATCTTATTTTTGAGGTTTCCCTACTAAAAAATGCTAAAAAATAAAATTCTATAAAATTCAATTTGTTGTGGTCATCCATGGTCAAGTAAAGAATCACAAATTCTAAGTTACCTACCAAGTTCCCATAGTCACCTATGTCTAAATGGCCTCTGCTAGTCTATCAAAACAAAGTCTCAAGGCTCCTCTAATATATAACATAGTGTTTGTGCAATCTTAAATCCTCGAATTAGTATCAATTAAAATAAAAATGAGAATTACTATTCACTTTGGTTAAACCTTACTACTTAACTAAATCACAATTTTCAAATATTAATATACTCTTGTTCAATCCAATCCCTTTTAACCAATAAATCATGCGGATATTTATCAAGGGTAATATTAGTTGAGCCCTGACTTGACCAGAATGTGCTTCATTCAACAAATTGGTCATCTTCTATGAGGCATTAATCCTCTCGAATTTGCATGGGTTGATTTATATTGTACAACCTAGATCCGTTTGTTTGGAAGACATGGTCTTATGAGTGGAAGATTTTGCATAACTAGATCCCTTATACCCTTCCTGTCACTCTTTTTGAAGGCTTTTTGGGGTGAATACGTAATCCCTATCTCTAGGTCCTTGATTGTCATGTTAGGACACCCAATTCCCCCTAAATGAAGCAAAGTAAAATTAACTATGCAAATTGGGGATAATCTACCCCTATGCTCCATACTTCTATATTTTTGTCCATTTTCTAAATAGTTTGAAATATATGATACACTCTCCATTCTCCATTCGAGTCAACCGCGAATACACATTGTTCATCATATTTAGATGCTCTGACTTGACGTAACCTAAAATCTCATGCTTCAACACAAAGTAGCCAAGTATAGCTATTTTTCCTGTGTAAACTGTAAATTTATTCTATATATTAATGGGGGAACTGATCTAATTTATGTCTGAAAGACTCTTCAATCACCTCAGAAGTGAGGAATGTCTCAAATTTATCAGAAACTATCAATCCCCATCAGCTTCCCTGGTAATATCGAAAGTAAGATTGGGATCTGAAATGAAATTATTAACTACTCTATTTGCATACGTTTTAATTATAAATTTACGACCTAGAACCTGGATTTGTAGAACAGTGGCATGGTCCATTGGTGTGTGTGAATATTGTCCCCTCAGTGTGATCTCCTATGACATTCCTTCGTGTTCACTCTGGATCCAGAAGAGTGTGTAATGCTAGCAATCCCTAACAGGAGTAGATGTTTGGACACCAAATGGCAGCTTAGGATTTAGACTTTTATTCAAATGCGAGTAGGACTAGGGATAGCGCAAGATACAGAACTTGGCTTTCAATCTCCTAGCGGGATCTCTAAATAGTTTGACATATATGATACACTCTCCATATCTCCATTTGAGTCAACTGCAAATACACATGGCTTCATCATATTTTGGATGCTCTCTTGACGCGCCCTACAATCTCACTGCTTCACCACTATCATGTATGCTCTCCTTTCTCCTTTTAAATACCAAATTTCACTCGATATATTAAGGGAGGAATGTACACACCTTAATTTGGTATAAAATAATTATTACATAACACTTTTAGAAAATTATACATATACATGTCTTAAGACCAACTGAAAGAAGTTTCTAGTGGCAGAAGTTCTTGTTTGGTTTGTTGATATGTGGTTTGATTGATTGGTTTCCATCATCTTGTTTTGGTATTTTTTTCTTTCTTATATAATGTCACAAAGATCTCTATCTTTTGGTTTTGGCCATAAATTCCTATTGGGTCCTAGTAAGGTAAAATCGTGATACTTTCACGTGGGTTGAAACTACCAAAAAAATTTCACCCATCTTTGCTTTTGGGCCTCTTTTACCATTGGCGGGACCGCCGCCCTTTGGTTTATACTCTTATTTTATTTCTCACCTAATGGAAAGTTGGGTTGGCATTGGGCACCACTATGTTTAGATTTCAAAGTGAAAGACTCTTATATATACAAATTTTCTCAAATCATTTATCATCTAGCTACTACCTAGCAATCATCATTGGGGCAAGCATCATGTTTCTGAACTATCTTACCCTATAACTCATGAACACATCTCTAAGGGAGATTATTGGTTTTAAAGCATCTAATATTTGCATACAAGGGTTTCAATTGGGATATATTCTAGTAGTTAGCCTGTTGTCTGTGTTGAGACATGAAGGAAAAGTATAAGATGATAGAGCTAGTTTACATACACAAATGTGTTGCACACTATGTCAACTATATGGAGTTTGAAATGTAGTGATTCACTCAATCAAAATTAGCTAGGGTTGTACCACCGAGGTCATTCTAACTTAAAGCACATAACCTTATTTTTCTATCTAATTTTTTCTTGAGTATGGTTGATGGAAGCCAGTGTTTCTCCAAATATAGATGTAGATGTGAGAGTACTATGGGACATCTTAAACATACCAAAAGACTGTGTAGATGAATATAAAGTTGAGACTAAAGACCTAATCATTTACACTGAAGGCATCTTCCTACAACTTAGGAAGGACAAAAAAGGAGCACTGCAAGTTGTACTAGGTCTTGAAAGGAAGATATGGCTTAAACCAATATGATATTGCATTCTATGTTCAATAAATACTTTGAAACATATCTGACATATGTCTATCTAGAACTATTGCTTGGTCAGAACCATGAAGTAGCAGGGAGATGACTAATGAAGAGTTGTTAGAAATCCAAGTTAAAGCTACGTTGCAAACACAAAGGTAGCAATGGTTTATGTGCCTTGTGTCATCAGAATGAGTAATCAATATGCAGTATCATGAGAAACACATGTATCTAAGCAAATTCTTCCAATAGAACACTAACCAAGAGTGACTTCATGAAATACAGACTCTACATCTCGAACATGAAGTTATGTGGAGGAAACAATTGGGAGAAATGTGTTCCTTCTACAAATATTTTGGTTCAGGTAAACATAGGAATTATATAATAGAAACATAAAGATAGAAGAGACACTAAAAGAATGAAAGGTACCTGAGGAAGTTGTGGAGAAAGACTCAAAGGTGGCACCATAAAAATATGTCTAAAGAAGTGAATTCTATACAATATGAAACATTTTTGCCATGAAGCAAGGCCAGAAATTCCAATTTGGTCCAAGAAAAGAAAGATGAACTTAGAATAAGACTTTAAAATAAGATGAAATATATGATGAAGAGGAAGAAAGACCAAGAAGAAAGTGAAGAGGAGTAAATTGAAGTAAATCATCATTGAACTTATCTGACATAATTTTTGAAAATCTAGTATACCCAATTTTGATGTCAAGATACCAACTTCTTCCTTCCATATTGAAGTTCCTACTCTTGAGGTTTCCACTGCTCATCCTCTTGGTCCTCCCAATGTCCTTACATTGGCACCTCCTCTAGCTCCAACTTCTAGTGATTCATTCACATGGGTCCAACCCATGATTGATAGTAGGAAGAGGAAGGCTTCTTCATAGATTGTGGAATTCTTGGATTTGATGCAGTGGATACCCTTCTTGGTATAACTCCTCCTCCTCCAAAGAAATCCAAAACAACCTCTCGTTTAGTTTCAGATGCTATAAGATAGTAATTTATTGAAATTTCTAAGAAAAAGGGAGATAAAAATGAAAATGAACTGACTATTGCAGACTTGGAATTGAAAAGGATTTCACTTGGAGATTCCACTCCTGAAGGAGGAAGTGCAAAATCTCAAGGAGGTTGTTTTCAAAATTAATTGAGAGGGTAGAGAAAGGAAAGAAAACACAAGAAATAACTTGAGGAACATGTTCATGTTATCTCAAAATTTATTAAATCCTTTCTCTCTACTACAAAAACCACTCTAGATCCCACTCCTCTCTCCTCACTTCCTCCTGCAACTGTTCTTTCTAAAGATGCTATTAAATCCATAACAGAGATTCACAAGCATGAAGCATTTGGAAAATCTTATGAGGCTTAGGTACAAGGAATTTTGATTTCTATTTTGGGTTTCATTGATGAAGCATACACATTTTATGATAACATCTCTTCAGCATATGATCAATTCAATGTAACAATTGGTGCTATTTACAAAGAAATTAAGATTTGGATGGATAATATTCAAGATCTCATAATCATGAGTACCACTACGATGATAAGTTTTGTTGTCTCATAAGATTTTTGATGATTCTAAAAATAACCTATCTAAGAAATGGGTTTATGGTGTCGAATGGAGAATCAAAATTCTCGAAGAAGTTGCAAGTGAATTGAAGAACTCAGTTCATAAGGGTGAATCTATGAAATCATAAATCTTGTGTTGATTTGCAAGCTCTCCATTGTCAATTCTATAAAGATAATTCTACAGAGATAAATTCAGTTGATGAATTCAAAGCAAAATTCAATTCATTGATAAAGGAAGACTTGTTTCAAAGTAGAATTAGTCAAGCAAGGATAAAATGGAAGAACTCTCTAAGTTGCATAATGTAGTTTTGGACGCCACCAAATGCCTGCTACAAAATGGTGGAATAGAAAAGGATATGTAGTACTCCCTTAGAAGCTAGTTGGCTACCATGTCAAATACTATTATCCCTAAGGTCATGGAAATTTTGATGTTATTTCTAAATTCAGAATTCATGTTCTCAAGATAAAGGTTGCAACTGTGCCTCTTTCTAACCTAATGTTCCTTCTTCTGCTGGTTCATGTAGTCTTTCTCTATCTAATTGTTATGTTTTGAAGTTGGATTTATTGTTTTGAAAATGGAATTATAAAATAAAGCCAACTTATGTAATTGACTAATTAAGTGTTAACACTTAATTAAAATATAATTAGTTAGAAAGGTGGTTACATCCTCCCCTCAGTCTATATAAGGCTCTTCTCTCATTTGTAAAGGGGTTAGATATTGATGTTCTTGAATGTAAATACAAAATTTTGATCAATACAGAAGAAGACTTCTTTCTCTCATCTGTGTTATTTCTACTTTCTTTTCCTACAATTTGTGAATGTGATAGTTTAATATATGTGAATTCTGAAACTTTGTGTTCAATCTAATAGAATATGATGTGAAGAACTTTATGTCTATCCACATTTATATTTTATGGATTTTATATATATATATTGACTCACATGTTCTTAAGATATTTTTCATGCATTAGTAAGGTATATGATATGCATTCTATATATCTGAAAGTGTTTGCCTTCTTCACTTCTTTCCTTACAGTAGTGAGGTAATCTTGTACAACCAAGGAGGGTACTTGTATCCTTGATAAATGAGTTAGTTGAAATTTGTTTCCCTAATTCATACTTCTTACCCATATAAGCTATTGTTTCTTCCTCAAAACCCTATTCCCTTGTTTGTCTTATGTATTGAGAAAATGGAACCAGTCAGCATGCACCAATATCCTCATTCAATTGGTTAGATTGTATATTTGTAAATAATTAGAGTTCTCAAGTTTTTGGTCAAATAAGGGAATCCTACCTCATAAAGAGGAGGAAGATTGTTGTCCCCTAAACTTTCCATATAGCAACGACCAATTTCTCCTTCCTTGATTTGGTCCCACCGTGGGGAACATGATTGATTGATTCCCATTTGGATTGGATCTTTGGAATACACCTCTTTGATGGTTTCAACACATTGTTGATGAATAATGATATAAGGATTGGATTGTAGAGGGATGTATAGAAGACCCTGGATTTCAAATTGCAGCAACAAAAGGTTTCCAGTTATCTATAGAGAATAAAGGTCTCATGGAGATTGAAAGGTCAATACACACAGTTTTTACCAAAGTGCCAAATTGAATGGTTGAGATCTTTCCATGGTGGATCATCTCTTGGTAAGTGGATGAGAGGATTTAGGATTCTAGATTAGAAATTTTATAGAATTTGTGAGGGATTTTACATTGAATTAATAATTCAATGGAACAATATTGTAGATGTATTTGAATATTTGAAAATGAGAGGGATAATTTTCCTAGCTTGAATAGAAAGAAGTCTGTAGATTCGTAAGGTGATGTGCAAATACATTTTAGGAAAATGATTGATTAGGTTAATTATTCATGGGGGTGTTACATGGAATAGCATGATAGGTGTAGGTGTAGACTAGGGTCATTGAGGCATAAGAATATTAAATTCATATACCATCAAGTGGCTTAAAATAATTAATGTGAATACTAATGAAATTAGTGAAAGATATTAAGCCCAAAAAGGATTAATGATAAATGATAAATGATTGATCGTAAAATGATAAAAGACGGATTAATAATAATAATGAATCTTACGATTATTATGAGCCGATGATGTAGGGAGTATTGACGCGCGAGATAGGTTAATTGTATTTAACCATGTCGACATTTTAGATGTCTACCTATTCTATATTGACATATGGAATCATTCATTGCACCAATATCCTCTTTATTATTTTCATATTTGTAAATGATTTACATTCTCAAGGTTTTTGGTGAAATAAGGGAACCTCCCCAAAAGAGGAGGGACTGCATGACCCCTGAGAATGGATGATCATCTTCAACGCCCAAATTTGAGAAGAACAAACAAGTTTTTAAGCACCCACCATGGGGCATGTATTGTGTTTCCCATAGAATAATCTTTAGAACAAAATTTCAACACAATATACATGAGGACATAGAACTAAAGGTGTATAAGACCCTATCTTCCATTTTCAGAAATCAACAAGGTTTCCAACTGAGGAATATCTCCTTGGAAAGAAGAGCTAGAAACAAGTAAAATCCTGTAAGTACACCTCCTTCCAAAGGAAGGTATGGTTCACCATCATGCGAAGAAATTACTACCACTCAGCCACTAGTAAGTGTTATAGCTTAGGCCTTAGTTTAAGATAGGTTTTGTTGAGCCAGTTGTTTTTTCCTACAATGATGTAAAAGTACATTGAGAGGTCTCTTAATAAGTTAGACCTTTAGCCCTTACACAACCTCTGCATGATTTTGCCAAGGGAAACCAAATGTAATTTCTCTATGATCAAATTTGATGGCAAAGAACATCTAGATGAACATATTATAGTCTTTCAGTCATGCCATGTGGAATTCTAGAGTTGAGCATGAGGATGAGTCTATTAGATTGTCTGTTGGAATCTGTAAGAAAGTCCTATAAATATCTTGGTTCATAATTTTTGGTTAATGTACCTATTACCAATTGAATACCATGAAAAATCAAGTTTGATGCATGGTTTAAGGTCCTTGGAATATTCTTATGCACTTTTGGCCCAAATATCCTAAATGAAGAAAGATCCCTATGAGCCCATGATGGAGTTTGTTGTTAAATTCAATAAACTAGTTAACAATATTACTAGTTGTGTCTCACTCCAACTACATTCTGAAATAATTGAAGTGTTTCTTTATTAATGCCTAATTTCTAGAGGTGATTTACACACTAAGAATAAAACCTTGCTACCATTGAAGATCAAACTTTAGCCATAATTTAGAAGATGACCTGATTATGTCAAGGTAAGTTGAAAAGGAACCACCTAAGCTAAAACTTCTACTTCAATTTCCTCAAGTTCTAAATTGGTTCAAAATTAGTTAATGACATGATTGTTATCAAGAAACAACTTTCTCAGAATGTAATTCATATAAGGACATCCAAGAAAGAACTTCCAGCTGAGGAACTATCTCCCTCATGTCCAACCAATGATAGCAATTGAAAGTCCTCCTGTGAAGGTCCCAGTCAATGCAACATGTGAAGTACAAGAAGTTGAAGATGAGGTAGAAGTGAAGAAATTCCTAAAGAATACTGAAGAAGTTCCCTGAAGATGTCAATGGATCTCAAGTTAAATATATTGTGTACGAATATGGTGAAGAAGCAGACAATGATGATTATGATGATATAGTTGCAAACATGAATAAGGAGTCCTATGCTGTTATGACTAGAGAGAAGATGAACAAGAAGGACATTGTGCAAGCAAATAAGAGAGATAAAGATAAAAGAGCTTCAAATTTTATCCTAGTGGTTGCTAGAAGATGAGCATCCATTCCTACCACTTACAAGAAAGCAAGTGATGTTTCTTCATCTATTAGTTCTTCTTCTTCCTTTGTTCCTAAAGTATTAACTCCCTCACCTGTGCTTAAAAAATTTCAACCCCCTAAAGATGATAATCCTAAAGCTCCTGTTGTTTCTAGTCAAGAAGCTCCGTTAACTTTAGGGTCCGTTGATATTATTTATCATATCAAATAGAATAAAATTTAGATCTATGAAGCTAGATTTTATTAGAATCACCTTGAGGCCTTTTCCCAAGTAGTAAAATTTGTCAATTCTAAGCCTAGTCAGTATTCCTGTGTCTTTTAAAAGTCTCTTGTCCTACTCCCAAATATCCATAACCCAAAAAAATTTAATGGCCTCTGTACCTTCCACCTATAGAAAGATTGAGCCCTTATATGTAACATTGTTAATAGCTGGGCACAAGCTTAACAACTATGTTATTGACTCTGGAGCATCAGAAAATGTGATGCCTGCCAAAGTTGCTCATGAACTTAGTCTTACGTTAACTCAAAATTTCGGGTCATGAACTCAATGGAGACCAAGGAGGTACCCCTAGTTGGAAAGATAAAATATGATCAAGTGGATTTTTTGCATTTTTCCTAAAAAATGAGTTAAGGCCACAATTCTTGTTGTTGACATACCTCCATCCTATGGTATGTTTTGAGCAGAAATTTTTGTAAAGAAGTTATTAGGTGAAATCCAAATGGATTGGCCTTGTGCATTGATTCCATTCAAAGGGAAAATGAAGAAGTTTTTCCAGAGAGGAAAGTTGAATACATTGTTCAGAATATAGATGACCCTAAGGCACAAATCCTGTATGAAGGCATGGGTCATGGAAACTATATGGTGATGTCTAAGTCTAAAATCAAAACTCCCAAGGTTGTTCAAGAATATAAATGACATATGGAATCTCAAGTTTTGATGGGAGTTGTTCCATAAATGGGTTCTGGAGCATGGATTGTATTGGTGTCACCTGATGGTGTAAAATCCACCCATTCTCCTATAAACTTCAATTTTCCAATACCAACAACATTGATGAGTATGAGGCCCTTCTTCTTGGTCTAGCAGAAGTGAAGGAGATGGGGATAAAGAAACTCCATGCACAAGGTGATGTTGAGGTCATTTTCAAGCAGGTTTGGAGGAGAATTTCAGGTGAAGAATGAAAGGATCAAGGACTATCTTAGCAGTGATTCTATTGAATTATTAGATGCCTTTTCAATCAATGTTGTGTCAAGAGACAACAACACTAGACTGGATACTCTATCAGTATCTAGATCCCTACTCATTCCACACCTGGATTTCAATCAAGATAAGTTTACACTGGAGATGATATTCAAACCCAACATGCCTGATAACGCAGACCAATGGTAAGTGTTTAATGATGACCAAATTTTATTTCCTTCCTTGTGAATTAAGTGAAATTTCAGCCAATTGCATATTTTGAAGGAAGTGAGGTTGGCTATCATGAATCCACTACCTCTTTGTGTTCTTGAGGAAGGAGTTGAAGAATAATTTGATCAAGATGGATGTATCAAACTCAAAGGTAACAAGATACCTAGAGGTATTGTGAGTATAGAAGATTTGTTTGATAAGCATGATAGGTATATAAAAGGAAAAGTTCACAAGATGAAGCCAATCATTTAATTTTGAAAAGGTTAATTTAGGAAGTTATGAAGAGCCAAAGTTTGTCAATATTGGAAATTTTTGTTCTGGTGAAGAAAGGAGAAAAATGGTTGAATTATTGAAACATACATAGATGTGCTGGCCTACTCCTATGATGATTTGAAAACTTTCAAGCCAAGGGAGATGCAACACTATATTCCCCTAAAACTAGGCATTCAACCATTTTGAATTAGAAACAAAGAAATACAATCCAAAGATTATAGGTACTATATATCAAGAGATACAAAAGTTGTTGAATGCCAAGATAATATTTCCAACCCATCATTCAACTTGGGTTGCTAAGATTGCTCCTATGAGGAAGAAAAGTGGAGAAATTCATATTTTTGTTGATTTTAGAAATTTGAACCATGTTCTCATTCATAATTACTCACTTCTATGATGGACCATTTTCCATAGGTTGTGAATATAGTTTCATAGATGTTATCCATGCTTGATTTTTCAGGGTATAACTTAGATCGAAGTGGATGTGTGAATATTAATGATGTGAAATTCCTTATCACCAATCCTTGGGGGCACTTTTGGTTGGTTGAAGGATGTCTTTCATACTTGATCAATCCAGGTGCAAGTTATTGTAAAGGGAAATTTTTGGACTATTTGGGGATCTAGAGAAAAAATGCATAGTTTTATTGGATGATCTTACTGATCTTTTATAGAAGAGAGAAGATCATTTTTCGGCAACAAGATAGTGTTCAAAGATGCACCTAGATCATGCAGCATCTCATTAAGTCCAAATAAATCTTTCTTTGGTGTTATACATGCAACTATTAAGCAAATTTGAATTGTAATGGGATAAAGTTCCTATATGTGCTTTCGAGATGATTTTTAAGCTCATCCAAAACAATAATCTTCCAGATCAAGCAAGAAAGGTGATCAAATTCTTCAGAAAGATAGGAGAGGGTAGAATAGGATCATCCCATGATTTTGTAGGTTAGACACTAGAAGCATTGCACTAAGGATGAAGAGCAAAATGAAATATTTTCATTATTACCTTGGAAGGTCACTGTTCTAATGGTTTTTGAGAAATATAAACCAGAGTTATTGCTCCGACACCTATTCTTTCCTTGTGGGTGTTAGATTTTTATCAGTTTCACATAAATTGTTATGCCTCTGAGAACATATTTTGTCAACTATTTTGGTACAAAAGAATCTTTAAGTCGGGATGAAGTGCAATTGCCTTCATGAGTTATGTATTGAAAGCTCATGATTAAAGTACTCCCAATGGAGAAGATGACATTTGAGTATGGTAAAGGATTGTGAATTTGTTTATAGCACATTTCTATATTCTAAACTCACATTCCATTGTGAATGTACCTAAAAGTAGTGAACATCCATCCTTGCACCCAAAAAGAAATTGGATCAAAGTGAGGCAATTGGGAATGAGCACAAAGGTTTAGAAGGATGATCTAAAATGGCTCAAGCCAACCAAGATTGTGAGCTGAGGTAAGGGTCCTATGATCATATCAATTGGAAGGTTTGCCAAGAGTTAATTCATTGAAAAGGAGACTATGAAGATTCCTATCTGTATGCGAGTTTTTGGACTGAGTTAAACTGATGAGTGATATTCCAATATTGAATCATTAAGTTACCTATAAAGAATGTTTTTTCACATCTTCAGTGCCAAATTTAGAAGAGATTACAAGGTTGTATTAGCTCTGAGATTGTTATGTTTGTGGAGCCTATTTTCATGTTAGAGTGTGGTACACCTTCTATGTGTTACACTCGGGTATTTTTACGGTGGTCCCGCTCGCCGGTGAGCGGGTCAGGGGGGTTCGGGGGGTGTGGGGGTCGGGGGCGAAGCCCCCGAAGAAAATTTTCATGGGTGGTTTATTAACCCATGGGTAATGGGTAACCATTATGGGCTGTTTTTGGGCCCATGGTTTTTTTGGTACCCATTGTTTTGTAAAACCGCCTCTTTTACCCATTGTTTTGATACCCACGGTTTTTTTTACCCCATGGTTTTGATACCCACGGTTTTGTATCAAACTGCTTAAGCAATTGTCTATTTATATGGTCTTATGCATATGATAGATAGACAAGCAAATGTATTGCAGATGTGTTTTGAATTCGGGTGTGAATTCTGTAGAGTTTGTTGAGCATAGCTCCAAACGGATCTGGGTATTGTATTGAGAGAGTGGAGGCTTGTAATAAAATCTGAGCAAGTGATTCTTGGTGGACGTAGCCCAAATTGGGTGAACCACGTTAAATCTTGTCTCTCTGTGTTGTGTTATTTATTCTGCACTTTTATTTGAGATCTGTAATATTTTCTGCATATTAGTTTCTACTGTTGCGATTCTGTAAGGGATTATTCCGCATATTTTATCTCTTATTTCCTAACAATTGGTATCAGAGCCTGGTTTGGTTTGCTGAAGTGTTGAATCGCAGGGAAAGTTTTTAGCTTGAGTGGGAGCTATGGCAGATGATGGAAGATCTAGGGTTGATAAATTCAACGGGCAGAATTTCAGTCTTTGGAAGATGCAGATGGAAGATTACCTTTATCAGAAGGATCTTTATACTCCGTTGTCTGAGAAGGTGAACAAACCCTCGAGTATGACAGATGCGGAATGGGATTTGTTGGATCGGAAGGCACTTGGAACGATCCGGCTGTGTCTTGCATCTTCGGTATTATTTAATGTTTCAAAGGAAAAGACTACAAAAGATCTAATGGATGCATTAGGGAAGTTGTATGAAAAACCCTCTGCCTCTAATAAGATATTTTTAATGAAAAAGTTGTTTAATATGAAGATGTCTGAGAATAGTTCAGTAGCAGATCATTTAAATGATTTCAATACGGTTGTGAATATGCTAGCTTCGGTTACAATAGAATTTGATGAAGAAGTTAGGGCTTTATTAATTCTGTGCTCTTTACCTGAAAGTTGGAATAGCCTGGTAATGGCGGTAAGCAACTCGGTTCCAGCTAACTCGAAGTTGAAGTTTGAGGATGTTGTAGGGGTGATTCTAAGCGAGGAAATGCGAAGAAAAAGCTCTGGGGAATCTTCTACTTCAGGGAATGCTTTGACAGTGGAAACTAGAGGGAGACAGAAGAATAGAGGAAACCGTGGAAAATCAAAAGATCGGGCAAGGTCAAAATCCAAGAGCAAGATTGTATGTTGGAACTGTGGAAAGTCTGGGCATGCAAAGAAGGACTGTTGGGAGCTTCGGGACAAGAAGAAACAACAGGAAGAAAACAAGGAGGCAAATGTGGCATCGGGTAATGTATGTCAGGATGCTTTGATTCTTTCTTTGCATAATATTACTGAATCTTGGGTTTTAGATTCAGGGGCTTCTTTTCATGCTACTCCACATAGGCATTATTTTGTTGATTATGTTCAAGGGGATTTTGGGCATGTTTTTCTTGGTGATGATGAGCCTTGCAGTATAGTTGGAAAAGGTTCTGTTCAGGTTAAGATGCAGAATGGGAATACATGGCTATTGAAGGATGTCAGACATGTGCCTACATTAAGGAGAAATTTGATATCGGCGGGGCAATTGGGAAGTGATGGTTGTACTGTGATATTTACAGCTGACTCTTGGAAGGTTACCAAGGGTGCTCTTGTGGTGGCAAGAGGTAAGAAGGTTGGAACCTTGTATTTAACCACTGATAGTACTAATGATTGTAATCTTGTGGCTTCAGATGCAGATACAACATTATGGCACTATAGGCTCGGTCATATGAGCCATAAGGGCATGGACATCATAAAGAAGAATTTTCCTGGATATACAGAAACAGGTTTGGATTTCTGTGAGAACTGCATATATGGGAAACAGAAGCGAGTAAGGTTTCTCAAGGTTGGACCTACGAAGAAAGAGAGTAAGTTAGAGCTGGTACATTCTGATGTGTGGGGGCCAGCTCAGGTATCATCTCTTGGGGGTTCAAGTTATTATGTTACTTTTATTGATGATGCAACAAGGAAAGTTTGGGTTTATTGTATTAGAAACAAATCTGATGTATTTGACACTTTTGTTAAATGGAAAGCCTTGGTAGAGAATGAAACAGGTCTTAAGCTAAAATGTCTCAGGTCAGATAATGGAGGGGAGTATTGCAGCAATGAATTTAATGATTACTGTTCTAAGAATGGAATCCGCAGGCAAAAGACGGTTCCAGGAACTCCGCAGCAGAATGGGGTATCAGAAAGGATGAACAGAACAATAATGGAACGTGCTAGGAGCATGAGGTTACATGCAGGACTGCCTCTTTCTTTTTGGGCAGAAGCGGTGAGCACAGCTGTGTACTTGATAAACAGAGGACCCTCAAGTGCCTTGGATGGAGGCATACCTGAGGAGGCTTGGTATGGTAAGAAAGTTGATTATTCATTTCTTAGAGTCTTTGGATGTGAGGTGTTTGTTCATATAGACAAGGATGATAGGACCAAGCTAGAGGCTAAATCAGAAAAATGTACTTTCATTGGTTATGGTGGTGATGACTTTGGATTTAAATGTTGGAGTATTAAGGACAAGAAAATCATTCGGTCTAGGGATGTGGTCTTTAATGAGAAAGTCATGTATAAGCAACAGTTGCAGGAAAACAGGGAAGAATCCAAGAAAGAATATGCAGTGGTAGAGGATCTTCCGGATGGGAAAGTGACCCATGAATCAGTTCAGGAACCTACTCAACAGGAACCCCAAACTCCTACAGTGAGGAGGTCTTCTAGGGTAAGAAAAGAACCTGAACGTTTTTCTCCTTCTCTTTATTATTTATTACTCACTGATAGTGGAGAGCCAGAGAGCTTTGATGAAGCAATGCAGGTAGATGCCAGTAAGAAGTGGGAGCAAGCCATGGATGAGGAGCATAAGTCTCTCATGGAGAACCAGACTTGGGATTTGGTGAAGCTACCGGAAGGCAAAAGAGCATTGCAGAACAAGTGGGTGTACAGAGTTAAAGATGAAGAAGGAGGAAAGAAAAGATATAAGGCCCGGTTGGTGGTCAAGGGGTTTGCACAGAAACAAGGTATAGATTTTGATGAGATTTTTTCTCCTGTAGTAAAAATGACTTCTATTAGAACTGTTCTTGGAATAGTGGCAGCAGAAGACTTGCACTTAGAACAGTTAGATGTAAAGACTGCGTTTCTCCATGGTGATTTAGAGGAGGAACTATATATGCAGCAACCAGAGGGATATGAAGTCAAAGGTAAAGAGGAGATGGTGTGTAAACTGAAGAAGAGCTTGTATGGCTTGAAACAAGCTCCACGTCAATGGTATAAGAAGTTTGATAGCTTCATGATGGAGCAAGGTTATATTAGATGTCATTCTGACCATTGCGTGTATACAAAGAAATTTGAGGATGGAAGTTATATTATCCTGTGTTTGTATGTTGATGACATGTTGGTTGCAGGTAAAAACATGCAGGAAATAAAAGTACTCAAGAAACAGCTAAGTGAATCCTTTGATATGAAGGATTTGGGGGCAGCCAGACAAATCCTTGGTATGAGGATAACTCGGGATAGGAAGGAACGGAAGCTGACTTTATCTCAGGAAGAGTACATTAAGAAGGTATTGGATAGGTTTAACATGCAGGATGCTAAACCGGTTGGGACTCCTTTGGCAGGCCATTTTAAGTTATCAAAGGAGCAGTGTCCCAAGACAGAGCAGGAAAGAAACCAGATGTCCAAGGTACCTTACTCATCAGCAGTTGGCAGTTTGATGTATGCTATGGTGTGCACTAGGCCTGATATTGCCCATGCAGTGGGAGCTGTGAGTAGATTTATGAGTGATCCAGGTAAAGAGCATTGGCAAGCAGTAAAGTGGATCCTTCGGTATTTGAGAGGGACCATGGGGACAGTTTTGTGCTACAGTGGATCAGACACCACTTTACGTGGTTATGTAGATTCAGACATGGCTGGAGATGTAGACAGCAGGAGGAGCACGACAGGTTATATTTACACTGTAGGTGGGACAGCAGTGAGCTGGATTTCACGACTACAGAAGCTGGTGGCTTTGTCAACCACGGAGGCTGAGTATGTTGCTGCCACAGAGGCAAGCAAAGAGATGATTTGGTTACAACAATTGCTTGAGGAGTTGGGGCATAAGCAGGAGGAATGTAAGCTGCATAGTGATAGTCAGAGTGCTATACACCTAGCTAAGAACTCTGCTTTCCACTCCAGGACGAAGCATATACAGTTGAGATATCACTTCATCAGGACAACTTTGGAGGAAGATAAGTTGAAGTTGGAGAAGATTCATACCAGTCAGAATCCTGCAGACATGATGACCAAGGTGGTCACAAGGGATAAACTAAAGCTATGTTCAGCTTTGGTTGGCCTTCGCGGATGACAGTGAAGGGTTGAGAAGCTTGCTCAGTGGAAATCAGTCTCCAAGTGGGAGATTGTTATGTTTGTGGAGCCTATTTTCATGTTAGAGTGTGGTACACCTTCTATGTGTTACACTCGGGTATTTTTACGGCGGTCCCGCTCGCCGGTGAGCGGGTCAGGGGGGTTCGGGGGCGAAGCCCCCGAAGCAAATTTTCATGGGTGGTTTATTAACCCATGGGTAATGGGTAACCGTTATGGGCTGTTTTTGGGCCCATGGTTTTTTCGTTTTGTACCCACCTTTTTTGCCCATTGTTTTGATACCCACGGTTTTTTTTTTTTTTCCCATGGTTTTGATACCCACGGTTTTGTATCAAACTGCTTAAGCAATTGTCTATTTATATGGTCTTATGCATATGATAGATAGACAAGCAAATGTATTGCAGATGTGTTTTGAATTCGGGTGTGAATTCTGTAGAGTTTGTTGAGCATATCTCCAAACGGATCTGGGTATTGTATTGAGAGAGTGGAGGCTTGTAATAAAATCTGAGCAAGTGATTCTTGGTGGACGTAGCCCAAATTGGGTGAACCACGTTAAATCTTGTCTCTCTGTGTTGTGTTATTTATTCTGCACTTTTATTTGAGATCTGTAATATTTTCTGCATATTAGTTTCTACTGTTGCGATTCTGTAAGGGATTATTCCGCATATTTTATCTCTTATTTCCTTTTGAAGGCATAAATATGCATAAGATACTGGATAAACCAACAATAAGATATCAGAAATTTTAACTAAACACTCCTTAATTGTGGAAATAATAGTAAAAAGCTATAACCATATGCATGTCTCAAATCATGGAAGATCTCGCACTCGTAGATGGGAAACCCATTTACAGAAAAAATGAGAAGGCAAACATCCTATTGTCACTACTTAGAATATATCAATTGATAAGAGCTAACTTCAGTATCCGTATGATAATACTGACATTGATGATTAAGTGGCAGTACTTTAGACAGGGCAATGGTCAAAGCATGCAAAACTACAAGCTCGGAATTTGGGAGACAATCCATGTTGACTTAATATGGACTTGGAGGATGAAAATACCTAGCCATATGTTGGGATAAATCTCACACTCACCTTTGAAGGAAGGTAATATCCACGAACCTCCAAGGATCTCAATGAATCTTGTATACAAGCATACTACATGATGACGACCAAGAAGCAAGGAGAAATAGACCACAGGGAACTAAGTGCCAACATTTGACTCTCTTTTGGAAAAGAACATAGGGAAGACAAGTTTTACAAGTTCAATGGAAAGGTATTCGATTACATCTCCACTACTGCTTTGCATACTTGTAAAGATCCTAATCAATTTCTAAATAAGAATTGTGATGTAAATAACATACTGATGCCCAGTGTTGGAACCATGGGTCTTGACATGCCTGGAATTGCTCCAAAGCTCCCAAAGGAAATCCTTGATTTACTTTCGTATCCACGTGAAGCTTCATGATAGAGAGGTGGCATATTACCCGTTGATTATGGGCATGTAGATGACTATTTCCCATTGGGCTTGCGGGCCACCACGTTTGATATTTTAACCTTCAGCACGAAGAATAATAGATGAGTGAAGCTAAGTTCTAAATTTCCTCTCAAGAAGATGGGTAAACACTTTAGTGAGATTATAGTTTCTTCAAATTTTATTTCTGAATGGTGGTTGAGGCAGTCCCAAAAATTTAGTCTATCTTAACGTGCATGGGCCATACCCACACATGGGTCAGAAGGGTTCCCTTCGGATAAAGTTACGAGGAGGTGTAAGTTTGAAGGCTTGAAGCTTATAAATACCCAGTACATAGATGTACCCATAGGATTGTTATTCCTGGATGCATTTGACGTTGTCTTTGGAAGTCCTTGGCCATGTTTATATACTAGGGATGTTGTGCTACACAATCGTATGGTCATTTACCAGAACTGGTAAGATGGGTTAAGTGAGTCAGAGTTACGTGTCAACATCATGGCGCACATTTCAAAATGTCATGGAACATGAAAAGGCTAAAGGGGTTTTACAGTGCCAACAAAGCACCATAGTTATTTAGTAATAATCATTAAGTTTGGTGTGTTGTTATTTCATTGATAATTATCAAAAAATGGACATGTTGTCCTCCTGGATATAGGTGACCAAAGGCCATGAACCAAATTTGGAGTAACACTAGTCAGTTATTTGTAGCAGAAGTTCCATCCACGTAGGGAACTTATTGCAAATAGAAGCATGAAAACTTTCATAATGCAGTCACCGAATCTACCTATGGAGTAGTCACTGGACCCAGCTATGGGGCAGTAAGAAGAAGAGGAGATAAAACGTACCCTGTAGATGGTGACTATAGCAGCAGCATGACTGGGGGGAGGGATTCGGCCAATCCATCTCTAGAGATCAAAGACAGGAAAGGACTAAAGAACTATAGTATGGGACCATTTGCCATACTTGAGTAGGTTGGAGAAAAAACCTTCAGGCCATACTTCATGTAGATGCACGCGATAGTAAGTTGTAAGAGCTCACATCCACTAATGAAATCTATGCATGACAAAGAAGGAAAGATACATAAGTTACCTTCCAAAGAGGATTGTACTCGCACTTCATCAGTTCCATCAGCACCAAGAAGGAGAAACAAGAAAAGTGAAAAAAAATGAGGTAAATAAGGTTCTGGATAGAACCGCCGCTCTGTGCAGAGCGGCGGTTTCAGAACCACCACCCTACAGGGTGGCGGTCCTGAAACCACCGCCCAGCCAGGGTGGTGGTCCTGAGACCGCCGGTCTGCACAGGGTGGTGGTCCTGACACTTTCAAACAGAAAAGAAGAATGGAATGCAAGTGGACGCATTCTTGAAGCGCCCAGTCATGTCTCTTCCCTTCCATGCCCTTTCACATCCTCCAGTGCACAGGGAGGACATGGGAAGGCCTATAAATACATGAAAGGAGCAAGAGAATAGACATTCAAAGATCCAGAGAGATCGAAGAAGCAGAGTTTAATGAGAGCAGTGAGCAAGATCTTCAGTGCTGGAATGGAATTGTAGGAGCAAGGTGTAGAAATAGAGCAAGCAAGTAATTGGAGAGAAGGTTTACATTGTTTCTTCTTTTCATACTTATTGTAATCTGTAATTGTCTATGTTAGACCAATAAAAGTGGGAAGAAAGAGCAGTTTCCCTTCCCAACTGGTTTTCCTCCTTGGAGGTTTCCAGGATAAAATTGTTGGTGTTGAAGTTTGAATTATTTCCTTCTCTGCAATTTCCTTTCTATAGCACTAGATAATCAGTCACGAAGCTCTAATTTTTCAAGCAAATCTGTCATTTTCCAAAGTTGAAAGTAGAACAACATAGTTGTGTGATTCGTAGAGTTCCAAAGTAGAAGTTTACAGATCATTTTGGTATCAGAGCTGATTATATATCCAGGACTGTGGTATTCAAATCTTTCTTGTGATTTTGTATGACAGTGACAAGGTCCAAAGGTGAAGAAGTTTTACCTTGCGAGCCAGATATTTCTACAAAGAAGTGGAAACAGAGAATTCGAGCTCAAATGGAGGAAGAGAACTTGGTCCGTAGAGTCGAGATGCTAGAGACCATGATGGATAGATTGCATAGGAAACAAGAAGAGCTTTCAGATCTGCAAAAGATGGCTTCGGTTAAGCAAGATTCCATGGACTCGGTGGTTCGAGCACTAGCCAAAAAATTTGGTATCAGAAAAGAGCCACGAAGAGGAAGAATGGGAAGAGCATGAAGAGACACCAATTGTAAGCGAGAAGGTAAAATCTGCACATACACCTTTTAAAGTTGAAACAAAAGTGGAAATAAAGAATTTTGAAGGACAAGTAGATGCAAAATTACTGGATAAATGGCTAAAATAGTTGGAAGTCTATTTTAGTGTGCATAATGTCACTGAGGCACAAAGGGTCACCTTTGCACGTCTCAAAATGGAAGGTCATGCTCTGGTTTGGTGGGAAACCCATCTAGCCACTTGTGAGAAGAAGAAACATCCTATTGTCAGTACTTGGAAGGGTTTTAAAGAATTGATTAGAGCTAACTTCTATCCTATTGGCCATAAGACTGACATGATGATTAAGTGGCAGTACTTTAGACAGGGCAGTGGTCAAAGCGTGCAAGACTACACTACGGAATTTCAGAGACAAGCCATGTTGCTTAATATGGACTTGGAGGATGAGGACATTCTGACCAAGTATTTGGGAGGACTTCACACTCACCTTCAGAGGAAGGTAATCTCCATGAAGCCCAAGGATCTCAATGAAGCTTGTGTACAAGCATACTACATTGATGATGAGAAGAAGCAAGGAGAAATAGAGCCAAAGGGAGACCAGTCAACAGAACAGCAGGACAAAGAACAAGGGAAGACAAGTAGCAGAGGTAAATGGAAAGGTAAACATGCCGCTACTGCTTTGCATACTTGTAAAGATCCTAAGAATTTCTGTAAGAATTGTGATGTAAATGGACATACTGATGCCACATGTTGGAAGTTGCATCCAGAATTGCACCCAAAGCACCGAACCAAGGATTCCAAGAAATCCATGGCCACTGTGAAGACAGAAAGAGAGGTGGAGATTGAGGATGATTCAGATGTAGATGAGAGGCTGGGATGCATGGCCACTAACATGTACAGTGCAGAAGAAGAAGAGATGAGTAAGCTATTTCAAATCAGAATCCAAATCAAGAAGACTAAGGTAAATGCTTTAGTAGATTCTGGTTCTCAGTCAAATTTGATTTCTGATGCAGTTGTAGAACAACTTGGTCTAGAGACTTACGCACATCCACATCCATACCCACTGGGATGGGTGAAGAAGGGTGTAGAAATACAAGTTACAAGGAAGTGTAAGTTTCAGTTTGGGATAAATACCCAATACATAGATGTATTAGAGGCTGATATTATTCCACTTGATGCATTTGACGTTGTCTTTGGAAGTCCTTACTTGTATATCAGGGATGTTGTGTTCACAAGGAGGGAGAACCGGTACAGATGGGTCAAGGATGGAGTCAGTTTTAACATCCAGGCACACCAGAGAAAATCAAAGAAGGCTATGGTAAGTGCCAACCAAGCACCAAGAATTTTTTAGGAAAATCATCAGTTTTGTTTGCTTTCATTGGAAGAAAAGAAAAATGGACGTGAGAGCACAAATATTTCTGACCAAAGGATGGAGAATTTGGATAGCACTTGTCAGTTTTTGTAGAAGAAGCCACCACAGGAACTGCTCATTCAAGGAGAAAAACAAACTTCCACTATGCAGTCACCGTATCTACCTACGGATTCACTGGACCTGACCATGGGGCAGCAAGAAGAAGAGGAGATACAAGGAATGGTGGTGACTATAGCAGCAACATACTTGGAGAGGATTCAACCAATCCATCTCAAGAGACAAAGACAAGAAAGGACTAAACCACTACAGTATGGGACCTTCGCCATACTTGAGCAGGTTGGAGAAGAAACCTTTAGGCCATACTTCATGCAGATGCACACGATAGTAAGTTGCAAGAGCTCGCATCCACTAATGCCATCTATGCATGAAAAAGAAGGAAAGATACAGAAGTTACCTTCCAAAGAGGATTGTACTCGAGGCATCTCGGAGGAGGATGTAGCACTGGAACAACAAACCAGAGATCCACAGGAGTCTTGGTAGGTTGGACGAGAGAAGACACCAAGGCAGACCCAGTGGTACTCGAATGAGCACGAGAGGGAGTTGATTCCTCTACCACTCCCCCACTAAGATTTTGTGGGACCAAAATCCTCCTAAGTAGGGGAGGTATGATCCATAGGGATCCAGAAAAACACACCACTTCATCAGTTCCATCAGCACCAAGAAGGAGAAATAAGAAAAGTGAAATAAATGAGGTAAACAAAGGTTTTGGAAAGAACCACTACTCTGTGCAGAGTGGTGGTTTCAGAACTGTCGCCCTGTAGGGCAGCGGTCCTGAAACCACCACCCAGCTAGGGTGGTGGTCCTGAGACTGTCGGTCTGCATAGGGTGGTGGTCCTGACACTTTTGAACAGAAAAGAAGAATGGAATGCAAGTGGGTGCATTCTTGAAGCACCCAGTCGTGTCTCTTCCCTTCCATGCCCTTTCACATCCTCCAGTGCACGGGAGGACATGGGAAGGCCTATAAATACATGAAAGGAGCAAGAGAATAGGCATTCAAGATCCAGAGAGATCGAGAAGTAGAGTTTAATGAGAGCAGTGAGCAAGATCTTCAGTGCTGGAATGGAATTGTAGGAGCAAGGTGTAGAAACAGAGCAAGCAAGTAATTGGAGAGAAGGTTTACATTGTTGCTTCTTTTCATACTTATTGTAATCTGTAATTGTCTATGTTAGACCAATAAAAGTGGGAAGAAAGAGCAGTTTCCCTTCCCGACTGGTTTTCCTCCTTGGAGGTTTCCAGGATAAAATTGTTGGTGTTGAAGTTTGAATTATTTCCTTCTCTGCAATTTCCTTTCTATAGCACTAGATAATCAGTCACGAAGCTCTAATTTTTAAGCAAATTCTGTCATTTTCCAAAGTTGAAAGTAGAACAACATAGTTGTGTGATTCGTAGAGTTCCAAAGTAGAAGTTTCATTGAATACATCACCCTACAAACTTTTTTTCATTATGGATAACCTAGTTCATCTCAACTATTATAAGGACCACATTTACATCCATCCCTACTCACCCTAGCATAATCTTTGCATTTTCTCTAAGGCATTCTCATACATGTTACTAGCATCATCATTACCCATGAACATTTGTGCTTCAAGTTCAACTTGACTGTTGATGGGATTACTACAACCCCAATACTCCACACTAGGTTTAAGTGAATACTACCTTGAAATAATATTCACAATCACAGATGAAATAAACTAACCTACATTCTACATGCCACATATCATACATACATCATACATTGATTAAGTCCATATTCTATATATGCATGCTAACATCATAATTACTCATCCTTCATACTACATATTACACTGTATGCACAGAAATGCACATTTCATTCATACCGTTATGAATCTCTTACATCATGCATACTACATTTATCTACACTATATACAACACTCATACTATCTTATACCCCACCCTTATATCATAGTTTAAATCAAACAACCATCTAGCCCAAGCTACTAGTCGTCATTATACATTTGCGAAAGTGTTCCAATTATCACAATAATTTAGAGATACAAGAAATTAATTTTATACATACACCACATGGTATGTTTCATCAACATTACTCTATTTTGTCTTCTACACGCTGCACTCACCGCATGACGCACTTTAGTTCCTTTAATATACATGAATTGCTTAGGGTTTACAAATAAAATGGATGACATTTCAACACATTTATCCATTTCGTCATGTTCATCAGCAACATTGGTCTACGATAATGACAAACACTATTGGAACTCGTCACTTCCTTGCATTGTGGCATTTTTGAGCAAAAGATAGATACTTGTATTGTGGTAAATATGACTCTATTTAGGATAATTCACCACCTCCCCTAATCATATCTTGTAAGCCTGATATACCCTTAGGGATTAAATGACTCATCCATTCAAATCCGTGATATCCCTTCATCCACATAAGTGATATTTGCTTAGGATAAATCTATTTCTTAAACATTCATTTGGTCATGATATATGCTTGGCTATAGGTTTAACATTTCATCGCTATTACACATGTGAACTACACCTACACATTCATCACATCCTATGCACCATATAGTTTTTTTATCCATATCATCTCTCAAGGATATGGTGTGGATTAATCTTGATAATTAAATCCTGAGGGGGCAAAAATCGTCCTTAACCTCATAATACATACAGATTCCATTCACATCTTGGGGTAGGTGGTTCCTATCATTACATCTTTCATTCCATTCCATCCATCCACAACATGATTGCAAATGTAATTGGGGGAATTTACTCTTGTTGACTAGTTAAACCCACATGATCACAATTTACTTATGTTAATACAAAGGGTGATTTAGGTTTTGTTATTATCTATACCATTGTGCCACAATGCATTCACGTAGCATTTGTTTAAGATTGAAATATATATCTTTTATTTATGGATGCTTTCCTTTTAAAATTAGCCACTACATTGGAATCACTTTCAATATCCAATAATTCATCTCTCTATAGGTGTTGGAGTGTTCCCCTCAAAATAACACTTTACATGACTTGGTTATTCACACTTTTCCCACTGTTTATTTTTGTAACATGCTAATATTCCACGGTGAATGATCCATGATAAGGTTGATAATTTACATGATTTACTCTGCAAATTTCAACTCATACTTATTGGACTCCAGTTGTTTGTATTTTACATTGGTTTTCTTCTTGTATGTGGGTCTGAAAGTATGTTTGGTGTGAAGACTTATTTGATAGTGTTACGGACCATGATCCAAGCCTTGGACTGTGTCTTGATATCGTGAAGTGATCTTCCAGAATTTGTAGACCAAGGTTTGTGTAGGTCAATTTGTCTTCTTGTGTGTCAAATACTTTTCCTTGGTAGTTGGATTTACAAATGTGTATTTACACACTGTTTTTGAACGGTAAACACATGGTTTGCAAATTTACACTTATTTTCTACAAAATGAATTAAGGGGTACTAATACTTACCTATGGCAAATTCTTATCTTGCAATCAAAAGAAGATATTTCTACAAATGACATCTTTCCCCATGTAAACCATTCTAGTAAATTACAGCATGAAATATGTGTCATTTTTGAGGGCCATATGTCACCATCGGATGATAAAAATAATGCACCTCAAAAGAGGATGGGGAAAACTTTGGTTCATTTGTTAGTCTACTAGTGAAAATAATGGTTCATTTGGTCTGATCTACTAGCAACTGTCAAGGCCCTTCAGGCTATATGGGTTTAGCATAAAACAAGTGGGTCAATGACCATGCTACAAAATCCATACACAATTCAGCTTTTATAGGACATGGTTACTTTAGAAAGGGGGAACAATTAACAATTGGAGGATACAATGTAATTCCTCCAATTACTTCTTCTAAAATGACATTGGATCACCCAAAAAAAGGACAATACAAATAATCCAACAAATGCATTTCATGGAATTTGTTCTATGCGGTAGGTTTCTCAGCTAGGACAAAAAGCATTTCCTCCCTATAATTCTTTGGCCTATGAGCATTGGATTCGAAAAGATATAAGTTTCAAGATATCAAAAACACTATTTCTCTTTGGATGCCCATTCACATGTTTCAAAATACAAGGACTTTTTCAGTTTATTTTACAAGGAATATTCACTTTTGATAGATAATTTACACATAAATATACTATATTTGGCTTGTCTATCATTTTCCCGTGCAATTTACATATTGAGAAACACACAAGCCTGTTTTCATGTGAGAAAGTGTTGAAGACTGTACACTAAGAGTACTGTACACTTTCCACAGTTGTCTCGCCAGGGTTCAGGGGCCGCAACCCCTTCGAGCCTTGAAAAAAAAATTGGCCTTAAAACGTGCCCGATATATCAGGAAACATGTTTTTCTCATATGGGCAGGATTTTTGACCCATAGGTTTATGGGACGGTTTTGGCCCATGGTTTTGATACCCACGGTTTTGTAAAACTACTTAAGCAGTTGTCTACTTATATGGTTTTATGCATATGGTAGGTATAATGTAACATTGCAGATGTGTTTTGAATTCAGGTGTGAATTCTGTAGAGTTTGTTGAGCATAGCTCCAAACAGATCTGGGTATTGTATTGAGAGAGCGGTGGCTTGTAATAAAATCTGAGCAAGTGATTCTTGGTGGACGTAGCCCAAATTGGGTGAACCACGTTAAATACTGTCTCTTTGTGTTGTGTTATTTTATTCTACACTTTTATTTGAGATCTGTAATATTTTCTGCATATTAGTTTCTACTGTTGCGATTCTGTGAGGGATTATTCCACATATTTTATCCCTTATTTCCTAACAATTGGTATCAGAGCCTAGTTTGGTTTGCTGAAGTGTTGAATCACAGGGAAAGTTTTATCTTGAGTGGGAGCTATGGTAGATGATGGAAGATCTAGGGTTGATAAATTCAATGGGCAGAATTTCAGTCTTTGGAAGATGCAGATGGAAGATTACCTTTATCAGAAGGATCTTTATATTCCACTGTCTGAGAAGGTGAACAAACCCTCAAGCATGATGGATGTGGAATGGGATTTGCTGGATAGGAAGGCACTTGGGACAATCTGGTTGTGTCTTGCATCTTCGGTATTATTTAATGTTTCAAAGGAAAAGACTACAAAAGAACTGATGGATGCATTAGGGAAGTTGTATGAAAAACCCTCTACCTCTAATAAGATATTTTTAATGAAAAAGTTGTTTAATATGAAGATGTCTGAGAATGGTTCAGTAGCAGATCATTTAAATGATTTTAATACGGTTGTAAATATGCTAGCTTCGGTTACAATAGAATTTGATGAAGAAGTTAGGGCTTTATTAGTTTTGTGCTCTTTACCTGAGAGTTGGAATAGCCTGGTAATGGCGGTAAGCAACTCGGTTCTAGCTAACTCAAAGTTGAAGTTTGAGGATGTTGTAGGGGTGATTCTAAGTGAGGAAATGTGAAGAAAAATCTTCAGGGAATGCTTTGACAGTGGAAACTAGAGGGAGATAGAAGAATAGAGGAAGCCGTGGAAAATCAAAGGATCGGGCAAGGTCAAAATCCAAAAGCAAGATAGTATGTTGGCACTGTGGAAAGTCTGGGCATGCAAAGAAGGACTGTTGGGAGCTTTGGGACAAGAAGAAACAACAGGAAGAAAACAAGGAGGCAAATGTGGCAACGGGTAATGTATGTCAGGATGCTTTGATTCTTTCTTTGCACAATATTACTGAATCTTGGGTTTTAGATTCAGGGGCTTCTTTCCATGCTACTCCACATAGGCATTATTTTGTTGATTATGTTCAAGGAGATTTTGGGCATGTTTTTCTTGGTGATGATGAGCCTTGCAGCATAGTTGGAAAAGGTTCTGTTCAGGTTAAGATGCAGAATGGGAATACTTGGCTATTGAAGGATGTCAGACATGTGCCTACATTAAGATGAAATTTGATATCGGCAGGGTAGTTGGGAAGTGATGGTTGTACTGTGATATTTACAATGGACTCTTGGAAGGTTACCAAGGGTGCTCTTGTGGTGGCAAGAGGTAAGAAGGTTGGAACCTTGTATTTAACCACTTATAGCACTAATGTTTGTAATCTTGTGGCTTCAGAAGTAGATACAACATTGTGGCACTATAGGCTCAGTCATATGAGCCATAAGGGCATGGAGATCATAAAGAAGGATTTTCCTGGATATACAGAAACAGGTTTGGAGTTCTGTGAGGACTGCATATATGGGAAACAAAAGCGAGTAAGGTTTCTCAAAGTTGGACCTACAAAGAAAGAGAGTAAGTTAGAGCTGGTGCATTCTGATGTGTGGGGGCCGGCTCAGGTATCATCTCTTGGGGGTTCAAGTTATTATGTTACTTTTATTGATGATGCAACAAGGAAAGTTTGGGTTTATTGTATTAGAAACAAATCTGATGTATTTGACACTTTTGTTAAATGGAAAGCCTTGGTAGAGAATGAAACAGGTCTTAAGCTAAAATGTCTCAGGTCAGATAATGGAGGGGAGTATTGCAGTAATGAATTTGATGATTACTGTTCTAAGAATGGAATCCACAGGAAAAAGATGGTTCCAGGAACTCCACAGTAGAATGGGGTGTCAGAAAGGATGAACAGAACAATAATGGAACGTGCTAGGAGCATGAGGTTACATGCAGGACTGCCTCTTTCTTTTTGGGTAGAAGCGTGAGCACAACTGTGTACTTGATAAACAGAGGACCCTCAAGTGCCTTGGATGGAGGCATACCTGAGGAGGCTTGGTATGGTAAGAAAGTTGATTATTCATTTCTTAGAGTCTTTGGATGTGAGGTGTTTGTCCATATAGACAAGGATGATAGGACCAAGCTAGAGGCTAAATCAGAAAAATGTACTTTCATTGGTTATGGTGGTGATGACTTTGGATATAAATGTTGGAGTATTAAGGACAAGAAAATCATTCAATCTAGGGATGTGGTCTTTAATGAGAAAGTCATGTATAAGCAGCAGTTGCAGGAAAATAGGGAAGAATCCAAGAAAGAATATGCAGTGGTAGAGGATCTTCTAGATGGGAAAGTGACACATGAATCAGTTCAGGAACCTCCTCAACAGGAACCCCAAACTCCTATATTGAGGAGGTCTTCTAGGGTAAGAAGAGAACCTGAATTTTTTTCTCCTTCTCTTTATTATTTATTACTCACTGATAGTGGAGAGCCAGAGAGCTTTGATGAAGCAATGCAGGTAGATGCCAGGAAGAAGTGGGAGCAAGCCACGGATGAGGAGCATCAGGCTCTCATGGAGAACCAGACATGGGATTTGGTGAAGCTACCTGAAGGAAAAAGAGCATTACAGAACAAGTGGGTGTTCAGAGTCAAAGAGGAAGAAGGAGGAAAGAAAAGATACAAGGCCCGGTTGGTGGTCAAGGGGTTTGCACAGAAAAAAGGTATAGATTTTGATGAGATTTTTTCTCCTGTAGTAAAAATGACTTCTATTAGAACTTGTTCTTGGAATAGTTGCAGTAGAAGACTTGCACTTAGAACAGCTTGATGTAAAGACTACATTTCTCCATGGTGATTTGGAGGAGGAACTATATATGCAGCAACCAGAGGGCTATGAGGTCAAAGGTAAAGAGGAGATGGTGTGCAAACTGAAGAAGAGCTTGTATGGCTTGAAACAAGCTCCACGTCAATGGTATAAGAAATTTGATAGCTTCATGATGGAGCAAGGTTATATTAGATGTCATTCTGACCATTGCATGTATACAAAGAAATTTGAGGATGGAAGTTATATTATCCTGTGTCTGTATGTGGATGACATGTTGGTTGCAGGTAAAAACATGCAGGAAATAAAAGTACTCAAGAAGCAGCTAAGTGAATCCTTTGCTATGAAGGATTTGGGGGCAGCCAAACAAATCCTTGGTATGAGGATATATTGGGATAGGACAGAATGGAAAGCTGACTTTATCTCAGGAAGAGTACATTAAGAAGGTCTTGGAGAGGTTTAATATGCAGGATGCTAAACCGGTTGAGACTCCTTTGGCAGGCCATTTCAAGTTATCAAAGGAGCAGTGTCCCAAGACAGAGCAGGAGAGAAACCAGATGTCCAAGGTACCTTACTCATCAGTGGTTGGTAGTTTGATGTATGCCATGGTGTGCACCAGGCCTGATATTTCCCATGTAGTGGGAGCAGTGAGTAGATTTATGAGTGATCCAGGTAGAGATCACTGGCAGGAAGTAAAGTGGATCCTTTGGTATTTGAGAGGGACCATGGGGATAGTTTTGTGCTACAGTGGATCAGACACCACTTTGTGTGGTTATGTAGATTCAGATATGGCTGGAGATGTAGACAGTAGGAGGAGCACGACAGGTTATGTTTACACTGTAGGTGGGACAACAGTGAGCTGGATTTCATGACTACAGAAGCTGGTGGCTTTGTCAACCACAGAGGCTGAGTATGTTGCTGCCACAGAGGAAAGCAAAGAAATGATTTGGTTACAAAAATTTCTTGAGGAGTTGGGGCATAAGCAGGAGGAAGGAAAGCTTGCATAGTGATAGTCAGAGTGTTATACACCTAGCTAAGAACTCTGCTTTCCACTCTAGGATGAAGCATATACAGTTAAGGTACCATTTCATCAGGACAACTTTGGAGGAAGAGAAGTTGAAGCTAGAGAAGATTCATACCAGTCAGAATCCTGCAGACATGATGACCAAGGTGGTCACAAGGGAAAAACTGAAGCTGTGTTCAGCTTTGGTTGGTCTTCACGGAAACTAGTGAAGGGTTGAGAAGCTTGCTCAGAGGAAAACTAGTCTCCAAGTGGGAGATTGTTAGGTTGTGGAGCCTGTTTTCATGTGAGAAAGTGTTGAAGACTGTACACTAAGAGTATTGTACACTTTCCACAGTTGTCTCACCGGGGTTTGGGGGCGTAGCCCCCGGGTGGTAGCCCCCGGTTTTTTTTGGCCTTAAAATGTGCCCGATATACCGAGAAACGTGCTTTTCTCATATGGGTGGGATTTTTGACCCATAGGTTTATGGGATGGTTTTGGCCCATGGTTTTAATACCCATGGTTTTGTAAAACTGCTTAAGCAGTTGTCTACTTATATGGTTTTATGCATATGGTAGGTATAATGTAACATTGCAGATGTGTTTTGAATTCGGGTGTGAATTCTGTAGAGTTTGTTGAGCATAGCTCCAAATAGATCTGGGTATTGTATTGAGAGAGCAGTGGCTTGTAATAAAATCTGAGCAAGTGATTCTTGGTGGACGTAGCCCAAATTGGGTGAACCACATTAAATATTGTCTCTTTGTGTTGTGTTATTTTATTCTGCACTTTTATTTGAGATTTGTAATATTTTCTGCATATTAGTTTCTACTATTGCGATTTCTGTGAGGGATTATTCTGCATATTTTATCCCTTATTTCCTTTGACAATAGACAAGAGGAAGGTTTCTTCATAGATTTTTACTCCTGGTTTTGATGTAGTGGCTGATTTTACTTGGGCACAAATCCTCCTCCTCCAAACAAAGCCAAGGCAACCTTCCGTTTGGTTTTAGATGCTAGAGGACAACAATTTCTATAAATTGCTAGGCCAAAGGGAGATAAAAATGAAAAAGAAATAACTATTTTAGACTTTGGAGCTAAAAATAATTCCACTTGGAGATTCCACTCCTAAAGGGGAAGTGCAAAATCTCAAGGAGATTATCTCAAAAGTAATTGAGAGGGTAGAGAAAGGGAAGCAAGACACAAAAACAACTTGAGGAACAAGTACAGATTCTCTCAAACTTTATTAAATCCTTTCTCTCAATTGACAAAAATCCCTCTGGATCCCACTCCTCTCTCCTCATTGCCTCCTGCAACTATCCTTTCTGAAGATGATATCAAAGCTATAAGTAGAGATTCATAAACATGCAACATTTGGCAAAGTTGTTGAAGCTTGGGTACAAGGAATACTGGTTTCTGGATCGAGTTTAATTGATGAAGCATATACAATTTATGATAATGTGTCTTCAGCACAAGAGCAGTTCAATGCAACAATTGGTGCCATTAACAAAGAACTCAAGATTTAGCTGGATAATATTCAAGATCTGAGAATCATGAGTACCATTGATGAAAATATTTTATTGTCTCATAATTTTTTTGATGATTCTAAAAGACAACCTATCCAAAAAGTGGGTCTATAGTGTTGAATGGAGGATCAAAGTCCTTGAAGAATCTGCAAGTGAATTGAAGAATATGGTACAAAAAGGTGAATCTTTGAAATCAGAAATCTTTGTTGAATCTACAAGGTCTCCGTTGCCAATTCTATAAAAACAATTCTGTGGAGAGAGACTCAGTTGATGACATGAAAGAAAAATTCAATTCATTGATAAAAGAAGATTTGTTTAAAGCAGAGTCAATCAACAAAGATAAAATGGAAGATCTCTCCGAGTTGCATAATGTGGTTGTGGAAGCTACTAAGGGCCTACTACAAAATGAGTGGAATAGTGAAGGAGACGGAGTACTCCCTTAGAAGTTGGTTGGCTTCCATGTCCAACACCATTATCCCCAAGGTAATGGAAATTTCTGATACTGTGACTAGATTCGGGATTCAAGTTCTCAAGATGAAGGTCTCCAATTGTCCCTCTTTCAAACGCTCCTTCTTCTCTTGCTTCATAGTTCTTTTATATCCAATTGTTATATTTTGAAGTTGGGTTTATTGTTTAAAAAAATGAAATTATCAAAATAAATCCAACTTATGTAATTGACTAATTAAGTGTTTACCGCTGAATTAAAAGGCAATTAGTTAGAAAGGTAGTCACATCCTTGCCTCAGCCTATATAAGGATTCTTTCTCATTTGTAAGGGGGTTGGATATTGGTGCTCTTGAATGTAAAATACATAATTTTGATCAATATAGAAGAAGACTTCTTTCCCTTTCATCTATGTTCTTTCTACTTTCCTTTCTTATAATCTATGAATGTGATTGTTTAATATATGCGAATTCTGATACGTTGTGTTCAATCTATAGGATATGGTGTGAAGAACTTTGTTTCTTTTGGCATTTATATTACATGGGTTTTCATATATATTGGGTCACATGTTCTTAAGCTTATGCATGCATCTAGTAAAGATATTAATTTGTGTTCTTTGTATCTGAAAGAGTGCTGCTTTCTTCCCATCTTATCCTTACACTAGTGGGTAATCTTGTATAACCAAGGAGGGTACTTGTATCCTTGATAAATGAGTTAGCCTGAAATTTGTTCCCATGATTCATACTTCTTTCCTATATAAGTTACAATGTTTCTTCCTCCAAAATCCTATTCCCTATTTGTCTTCTGTATTGAGAATATGGAATCATTCACTGCATCAATATCCTCATTCAGATATTGATTAGATTGTACATTTGTATATATTTAGAGTTCTCAAGTTTTTGGTGAAATAAGGGAATCTCCCCATAAAGAGGAGGTACTACTATCCCTTGAATTGTTGATTGCCTCGAACGACCAAATTTCCAACCAACAATCTTTATACTCCAAAATGCATAATTAGTTGCATCAAATAATATGGCCTTGTTTGAGGAAAAACCTTCTTGACTCACCACGTGTGTTTCTAAGATCTACCCTCAAGTGATTAGAATATTAAAAAAGAACCTACTCTGATACCAATTTTAGAAAAACACGCTTATACTTAGAGGGGGTGAATCAATATTATCTGATTTTTATAATTTATACTTTAAATTCATAGTCATCAATAATTACACAAGATATAATAGTTACACAAAACAATATTTATGTGGAAACAATTTCGGGAGAAAAACCACAGAGAGAAGACTACTTGGATCTACTATCCAAATCTAGCCACAAAATTAAATTTTTTACAAATTTTTGTAGGAAGCAACCTACTAAAGACACCACCAATCCCCAATGCTGAGCACCAACCCAACTTGATGCATGATCACCAACTCACTCAAGACACTAATCCCCAAAGTTGAGCACTAACTCAACAATGCAAAGAACCACCCACTGTAGTTTCTTCTTCAAAGTGATGATGGTGTATAGATTACTCTTCACTTATTTCTAATGTTAATGTTCACATGAGATTTACACTTTGATTATAGACTTCTCACTTTTCGTTCTTCTTTAGCAACTTGACAATAAAATCTGCTTGAGTTTACTCTTCCTCTTTCTTAACAAATCCTATTAATATATCTTCATTAACTACTTCTCTCTTCTTGCTCTCTTCCTTTTATTTTCATTATGAAATTATAATACTATGAGCACTTTCTTGAATTTATTTTTCATCAGCTTACCCTCCTACGTGTGTAATACGTAGCGATGGTAACACAAATTCAACTAGTAAAATTTTTCTCCACGTAAAACACCATACTTTGAAATGATGTGGCCTTGTTCAATCTCTCATAGGCTATCCAGTATGCCCATAAAATAGATGATATCTTGTCATCCCAATCTTGTCTTCCCACATTCAAATTTTTGGTTAGTGTGTGGCTTAATTCCTCCTTTTCTTGGGGGTGATTCTAGGGGTTTCTTTTGTGACATGGGCCACCATGAATTTTGCCAATAAAATCCTGACTACTTCATTAAAAAACATGTACTACACGCCTTGTAACACTAATCATAGCTTAAAGGACATCCACACCTACTAATTATGTTCTCCCATAAGAATTGCTAGAAGTTTTCACCACTGTGTAATCCATTGCAGGTGATGCCTCCACCCACCTTGCATAAGTAATAATTGCAAGTGATAATATATCATGAACCAATGCTTCACGTGATAGGTGAACATTGGTCATAAAAATCAATTTCCCATTAATTCAAATGGTTTTGCACTGGATATAGGTCTCACAGGGAATTTACTCATATATTTTTCTTGGCTTACCAAGGTGCATTAATATTGGCAATGGTCATTTTCCTTGAAAACTTCAATGTAATATCTATAGACACTTTCCCACCATAAGCCCTGCGAGTAGATTGATCTTCTGCACTATGACATTCAATACATAGTGCCCTCCTACAATCCCACCATGTGCTTTCCATGATTCTGAAATGTTGCATCATGAATATATTAAAGTTGCATTCAAATTTACAAAATGATACTCATCACGTCCCCTAATTGTATAAGTCTATTACCAATTAGCATGTAGGGCGCGATGCGTATAGATAACCACTCTACTCAGTTTTGATTCCTTTGATGCACACACCCATGTTGTAGATTACACACACACATACCTTCCAATTCAGAGTGGGATGCAATCATATGTCTAAACAACTTTGTGGATCTGGAATTGTCTGATCTTGGAACAATGATTTTGATTGTTAGGAATGATAGAATCCATTGGAAATGGTACAAAAGAGGAAAGTTTCTATTACATGGGAAATTCCACTTAATCTGTAAAGTTGGTCCTGAAACATAATAGGAACCCAAATTACAAATGTTTCCCTTGTAAAACTAGGTTTGTTAACCACCATAATTCTTTCTTCATATGGCATTATGTAGAGTTCATGATCATTATGTTATGAGAGGGAAAGGATATTTCTTACCAATAAGTAGCATTCAGTGGAGATCATTGATATGATTTATCAGTAGTAAAGAAGTTAGAGCTAACTGCTGGTGTTAACTTGTATACTAGAAAATCTAAAAGGTCTGATTGGTTAAACAATTCACTTAACTACACTTGTTATTCCTTATCCCAATCACCATCCTCTAAGCATCAACATGTTTCATAAAATGGTTGATCCAAAAAAAAGATTTCTATATAGTTAGTCCAAAACCTGATCCTTACAAGTGTATCAAACATTAGGATTTCTACCTCTACCTAATTTAAGATGCAAAATCTTGTGATTATAGTAACTTTAATGGCAAAACATAGGTGAGAAGTCTCTTTCATTACCTTAATGAAATTTATTTAGTACCTTTGTATGCCCTTCTGGAAATGCATGTCTTCCTGGCTGGTAGGCTCAAAACATGGGAATTTTACTTGGAACATTGATTCAACCATAATAAGCACTTCCTTAAATAAGAAGGTCATTGATAATAGGGAAGAATGAAGATGGATTAGGAATATAATTGACCTTGGGAACCATTGAGGGATCACAAGTGATAACATTCCTGGACTGAATATGCTCTTCAAGAACATCAACCAAATTGAAGTCAAAAGATTCATGGGAACAAGCAAATTTAAGACACCATCCAATCAATGCATATGAAATATCCCTTGAGGTGGACATTGCTACTCATTGTATGTTAAAAGAAATTCCTAAGAGTTCTTGCATGACCATATAAAACGTTATTCAATCATAGACTGATAGATGAAGAATAGAGACATTCAGTGATATAAAGTTGTAAGATGCCTAAAGATGAGTAGAATTCTAGCAAGTTGAAGAAACTACAGAGGATCCTGAGCATACATTCACTTCCTTATTCAATATACTTCTCATCCCAACCTCTCCTTCTCAGAAAATCTTCCTATGTAATCTGAAGAGTAATTCTAAATGTGGAGTAGCCTTATTACCAAATAAATTCCATGAAGTCACACTTTGACATATCATCCTTCCATCCTAAGTGATGTAAGCTGAATTTTTACTAGGGGCTGAGAGGTATTCCGATTCCTCCATAGCTTGGGATGAGGTCAATAAACATATCATTGAGAATTCATAGACAATCCTTCTTGAATTTCATGGATGGCATCTCATTCTTGAAAGGACAAGCTTCAAACAATAATCATGATTGAATCAATTTAACATGCACTACTTGATTACACAATAGGAATGACACTTAGATTCAGCCAATAAATGCATCTATTAATAAAAATAGAAGCTCATTGACAATAATGGCAATCTATACAAATGTAGATGAATCTGATACATAACAATCCTGGTTTGAATCATACCATTCAAATAAATATCTCTCCCTGATGTCCTATAATCACCTGAATACATATTAATATCATTTATATTTTTGAAGATATCATGTGAAAAGGAACACATCATATATCATAGGGTAATAGGCTTATCATATAGGGTAGTATGGGACTTTCCCTTCACCAAAGGATCATTCCAAAATATGCTGCATGCTATTAATAGCCACGTACCATTTACTATGAAAAGCCACACATGCAAGTGTGCTTCTTGTAGACCTCTTAAGTTCTTAACCTGAAGTGAGATGTAATCCTATTCATTAGGAAAATTCATCTCCATGTCAAAAACATTCATTCCAATTCTAAATATAAAAATGCATGGTAATATCTCTAATCGTTGGTACATTTTGCAATGCCATCTTCAAAAATAGGTCTTCATGCTCAAAATCAGTTAAGTCCATCAATTGTCTGAATTTCCCTCTGCAGGATATTTTTGAATTATATCATGTCCCAACGAATAACCTTGTATCCTGGAATACAACTTATGTCCCATAGACATCTTTGTGATGAAGGCCTTAGCAAAAAATTCTCTGATCAACATGAGTTTATCACCAACTTGCATCATCAAATGATAGTGGGTATCTGATTACCATTTTCATCTCATATTGAAGTAAGACTTGGACATGAACAAACATAAATAATGTAGAAGATCATTTGTTAACAACTTCTAGAAGGCTACATGATATTCCTAATGCGATGCACCAAGCATTATTATACATGACATCTAGTTCACTTTTGATTGACTCAAATGAATTGCCACTAAGAGCAATTCATCCTGTAATGAATTCCATTGTCTACACCTAGAACTACCTTGTCTGAATTATTCCTAAAATATCCTGATGGTGTGCAATTCACCTTTTATGAGAAAGCCTCTTGTTGGTCTTATAATCTAATGTGCCTTTATTACATGTTTTCTAATTGTTAACCATTTTAAGATGTTTTTCTTCTACAATGTTATCCCCATAGGGTCTCCTACAACACATCCTTGGATCTTTGTGAAAAATCATATTACATCATACAAGTGGATTAATGAAAAGGGAGCACTCAAATCCAAATTCTCGGTTTGGATGGTTATTTTTGGGTATTTTGGAAGAAAGGGTGTCCATATTTGAATCTCAAAAATAAGTATTCTGGATACATAAAGTGATCATATCCAGGTGCCAAATAAGGAAACCTATGATTTTCCAATTTTTTAGATTGTTGTGAATAAAAATCCTTTAAGAACCAATATAATTTTTCCACATCTTGTTATCAGATAACATCATCTCAAAGTTTTATTGTAAATTAGTTGCAAATTTTTCCACCTTAGATTATTTGATGCCATCACCAATTTTATGTATTTCATTACATTATTTATATTGTTTATGGTCCTATCATGGGTGTATAATTAGATACAATTATGTTGCATTTTACATTAAGTTAGTCATCTTTAAAGTCAAGGCATGTAATGGATATTGTTTCGTGGAACCTGTCTTATATAGGTCATCTGTGCATTATATCTGTCATGTTTACAACCATTATAGCTTTGAGGTGAAAGAAAAACCTTTCCTACAACATTTTGCATACTTTAGACCTAATATCTAGATCATTCGTTGGAAAATTTCCACATTCTTAAAATTTTTCATGACTTCCTTTTATTGAGGAAATTTAATACTCCTTTACTTTTCATCAATACATAATTCAATACAATACTATTCCCCTCTGATTTTGATTCGTTAAAATCAAAGGGATTAACATCTTGAAAACCACCTCCTAGTCCTATAACACAGTATTTATTTATTCCATTTCAATCACTTAAGTTGATCATTTACAAACCTTATCTTCATGTTAAGACTTATGTAAGGATTTAGTACACTGGCATCTAACTTTGGGTTAATCATTAGATCTTCATTTTTAACTTACCATTATGATTAAAACCTTTGGTATTTTCGCTTTATGAATCATGTTTAGAAGCTAAGTCAGGTTCCTAACCTCATCTAGGAATCCATTTACCAATCATGGAGAATAAGGTTACCATTGCTAGTCCTTAATTACTTTCGAGGTGCCATTCACATTTATTAGTCCTATAAATACTTGCATTCATTGTGGAGGTTTAACCACATGGAACTAAATAGCACTTTCATCAACCTAATAGTTAAATTTCCATGAATTAAATTTGATGGTACAACATGCTAATATAAAAACGACCATCTGCACAACCTGTTGTAAGTGACCCCAACTCATCCACATACCATTTTATGTAAGAATTGTTTACGGGAGGTTCCAAGTGGTCCATAAATTTGATCAGACATCAAGGGAACTTGTTAGGAAATAAGAGATAAAATATGCGGAATAATCCCTTACAGAATCGCAACAGTAGAAACTAATATGCAGAAAATATTACAGATCTCAAATAAAAGTGCAGAATAAATAACACAACACAAAGAGACAATATTTAACGTGGTTCACCCAATTTGGGCTACGTCCACCAAGAATCACTTGCTCAGATTTTATTACAAGCCTCCACTCTCTCAATACAATACCCAGATCCATTTGGAGCTATGCTCAACAAACTCTACAGAATTCACACCCGAATTCAAAACACATCTGCAATGCATTTGCTTGTATATCTATCATATGCATAAGACCATATAAATAGACAATTGCTTAAGCAGTTTGATACAAAACCGTGGGTATCAAAACCATGGGTATCAAAACCATGGGCAAAAACTGTGGGTATCAAAACAATGGGTACCAAAAAACCATGGGCCCAAAAACAGCCCATAACGGTTACCCATTACCCATGGGTTAATAAACCACCCATGAAAATTTTCTTCGGGGGCTTCGCCCCCAAACCCCCTAACCCCCTTGACCCACTCACCGACGAGAGTGGGACCATCGTAAAAATACCCTTAGTGTAACACATAGAAGGTGTACCACACTCTAACATGAAAATAGGCTCCACAAACATAACAATCTCCCACTTGGAGACTATTTCCACTGAGCAAGCTTCTCAACCCTTCACTAGTCATCTGTGAAGGCCAACCAAAGCTGAACATAGCTTTAGTTTATCCCTTGTGACCACCTTGGTCATCATGTCTATAGGATTCTGACTGGTATGAATCTTCTCCAACTTCAACTTATCTTCCTCCAAAGTTGTCCTGATGAAGTGATATCTCAACTGTATATGCTTCGTCCTAGAGTGGAAAGCAGAGTTCTTAGCTAGGTGTATAGCACTCTGACTATCACTATGCAGCTTACATTCCTCCTGCTTATGCCCCAACTCCTCAAGCAATTTTTGTAACCAAATCATCTCTTTGTTTGCCTCTATGGCAGCAACATACTCAGCCTCCGTGGTTGACAAAGCCACCAGCTTCTGTAGTCGTGAAATCCAGCTCACTGTTGTCCCACCTACAGTGTAAATATAACCTGTCATGCTCCTCCTACTGTCTACATCTCCAGCCATGTCTGAATCTACATAACCACGTAAAGTGGTGTCTGATCCACTGTAGCACAAAACTGTCCCCATGGTCCCTCTCAAATACCGAAGGATCCACTTTACTGCTTGCCAATGCTCTTTACCTGGATCACTCATAAATCTACTCACAGCTCCCACTGCATGGGCAATATCAGGCCTAGTGCACACCATAGCATACATCAAACTGCCAACTACTGATGAGTAAGGTACCTTGGACATCTGGTTTCTTTCCTGCTCTGTCTTGGGACACTGCTCCTTTGATAACTTAAAATGGCCTGCCAAAGGAGTCCCAACCGGTTTAGCATCCTGCATGTTAAACCTATCCAATACCTTCTTAATGTACTCTTCCTGAGATAAAGTCAGCTTCCGTTCCTTCCTATCCCGAGTTATCCTCATACCAAGGATTTGTCTGGCTGCCCCCAAATCCTTCATATCAAAGGATTCACTTAGCTGTTTCTTGAGTACTTTTATTTCCTGCATGTTTTTACCTGCAACCAACATGTCATCAACATACAAACACAGGATAATATAACTTCCATCCTCAAATTTCTTTGTATACACGCAATGGTCAGAATGACATCTAATATAACCTTGCTCCATCATGAAGCTATCAAACTTCTTATACCATTGACGTGGAGCTTGTTTCAGGCCATACAAGCTCTTCTTCAGTTTGCACACCATCTCCTCTTTACCTTTGACTTCATATCCTTCTGGTTGCTGCATATATAGCTCCTCCTCCAAATCACCATGGAGAAATGCAGTCTTTACATCTAACTGTTCTAAGTGCAAGTCTTCTGCTGCCACTATTCCAAGAACAGTTCTAATAGAAGTCATTTTTACTACAGGAGAAAAAATCTCATCAAAATCTATACCTTGTTTCTGTGCAAACCCCTTGACCACCAACCGGGCCTTATATCTTTTCTTTCCTCCTTCTTCATCTTTAACTCTGTACACCCACTTGTTCTGCAATGCTCTTTTGCCTTCCGGTAGCTTCACCAAATCCCAAGTCTGGTTCTCCATGAGAGACTTATGCTCCTCATCCATGGCTTGCTCCCACTTCTTACTGGCATCTACCTGCATTGCTTCATCAAAGCTCTCTGGCTCTCCACTATCAGTGAGTAATAAATAATAAAGAGAAGGAGAAAAATGTTCAGGTTCTTTTCTTACCCTAGAAGACCTCCTCACTGTAGGAGTTTGGGGTTCCTGTTGAGTAGGTTCCTGAACTGATTCATGGGTCACTTTCCCATCCGGAAGATCCTCTACCACTGCATATTCTTTCTTGGATTCTTCCCTGTTTTCCTGCAACTGTTGCTTATACATGACTTTCTCATTAAAGACCACATCCCTAGACCGAATGATTTTCTTGTCCTTAATACTCCAACATTTAAATCCAAAGTCATCACCACCATAACCAATGAAAGTACATTTTTCTGATTTAGCCTCTAGCTTGGTCCTATCATCCTTGTCTATATGAACAAACACCTCACATCTAAAGACTCTAAGAAATGAATAATCAAATTTCTTACCATACCAAGCCTCCTCAGGTATGCCTCCATCCAAGGCACTTGAGGGTCCTCTGTTTATCAAGTACACAGCTGTGCTCACCGCTTCTGCCCAAAAATAAAGAGGCAGTCCTGCATGTAACCTCATGCTCCTAGCACATTCCATTATTGTTCTGTTCATCCTTTCTGACACCCCATTCTACTGCAGAGTTCCTGGAACCATCTTTTTCCTACGGATTCCATTCTTAGAACAATAATCATCAAATTCATTGCTGCAATACTCCCCTCCATTATCTGACCTGAGACATTTTAGCTTAAGACCTGTTTCATTCTCTACCAAGGCTTTCCATTTAACAAAAGTGTCAAATACATCAGATTTGTTTCTAATACAATAAACCCAAACTTTCCTTGTTGCATCATCAATAAAAGTAACATAATAACTTGAACCCCCAAGAGATGATACCTGAGCTGGCCCCCACACATCAGAATGTACCAGCTCTAACTTACTCTCTTTCTTCGTAGGTCCAACCTTGAGAAACCTTACTCGCTTCTGTTTCCCATATATGCAGTTCTCACAGAAATCCAAACCTGTTTCTGTATATCCAGGAAAATTCTTCTTTATGATGTCCATGCCCTTATGGCTCATATGACCGAGCCTATAGTGCCATAATGTTGTATCTACATCTGAAGCCACAAGATTACAATCATTAGTACTATCAGTGGTTAAATACAAGGTTCCAACCTTCTTACCTCTTGCCACCACAAGAGCACCCTTGGTAACCTTCCAAGAGTCAGCTGTAAATATCACAGTACAACCATCACTTCCCAATTGCCCCGCCGATATCAAATTTCTCCTTAATGTAGGCACATGTCTGACATCCTTCAATAGCCATGTATTCCCATTCTGCATCTTAACCTGAACAGAACCTTTTCCAACTATACTGCAAGGCTCATCATCACCAAGAAAAACATGCCCAAAATCCCCTTGAACATAATCAACAAAATAATGCCTATGTGGAGTAGCATGAAAAGAAGCCCCTGAATCTAAAACCCAAGATTCAGTAATATTATGCAAAGAAAGAATCAAAGCATCCTGACATACATTACCCGATGCCACATTTGCCTCCTTGTTTTCTTCCTGTTGTTTCTTCTTGTCCCGAAGCTCCCAACAGTCCTTCTTTGCATGCCCAGACTTTCCACAGTTCCAACATACAATCTTGCTCTTGGATTTTGACCTTGCCCGATCTTTTGATTTTCCACGGTTTCCTCTATTCTTCTATCTCCCTCTAGTTTCCACTGTCAAAGCATTCCCTGAAGTAGAAGATTCCCCAGAGCTTTTTCTTCACATTTCCTCACTTAGAATCACCCCTACAACATCCTCAAACTTCAACTTCGAGTTAGCTGGAACCGAGTTGCTTACCGCCATTACCAGGCTATTCCAACTTTCAGGTAAAGAGCACAGAATTAATAAAGCCCTAACTTCTTCATCAAATTCTATTGTAACCGAAGCTAGCATATTCACAACCATATTAAAATCATTTAAATGATCTGCTACTAAACTATTCTCAGACATCTTCATATTAAACAACTTTTTCATTAAAAATATCTTGTTAGAGGCAGAGGGTTTTTCATACAACTTCCCTAATGCATCCATTAGATCTTTTGTAGTCTTTTCCTTTGAAACATTAAATAATACCGAAGATGCAAGACACAGCCGGATCATTCCAAGTGCCTTCCGATCCAACAAATCCCATTCTGCATCTGTCATACTCGAGGGTTTGTTCACCTTCTCAGACAATGGAGTATAAAGATCCTTCTGATAAAGGTAATCTTCCATCTGCATCTTCCAAAGACTGAAATTCTACCCGTTGAATTTATCAACCCTAGATCTTCCATCATCTGCCATAGCTCCCACTCAAGCTAAAAAACTTTCCCTGTGATTCAACACTTCAGCAAACCAAACCAGGCTCTGATACCAATTGTTAGGAAATAAGAGATAAAATATGCAGAATAATCCCTTACAGAATCGCAACAGTAGAAACTAATATGCAGAAAATATTACAGATCTCAAATAAAAGTGTAGAATAAATAACACAACACAGAGAGACAATATTTAACGTGGTTCACCCAATTTGGGCTACGTCCACCAAGAATCACTTGCTCAGATTTTATTACAAGCCTCCACTCTCTCAATACAATACCCAGATCCGTTTGGAGCTATGCTCAACAAACTCTACAGAATTCACACCCGAATTCAAAACACATCTGCAATACATTTGCTTGTCTATGTATCATATGCATAAGACCATATAAATAGACAATTGCTTAAGCAGTTTGATACAAAACCGTGGGTATCAAAACCATGGGCAAAAAACCGTGGGTATCAAAACCATGGGCAATGGGGTATCAAAACAATGGGAGTTTACCGGGTAAAAACCATGGGCCCAAAAACAGCCCATAACGGTTACCCATTACCCATGGGTTAATAAACCACCCATGAAAATTTGCTTCGGGGGCTTCGCCCCCGAACCCCCATCGATCGGGGGGGCTTCACCCCCTTGACCCGCTCACCGGTGAGCGGGACCGCCGTAAAAATACCTGAGTGTAACACATAGAAGGTGTACCACACTCTAACATGAAAATAGGCTCCACAAACATAATTTTCCAACCACATTCATTTTTAGGACCTCTATATGAACACTTTCAAACTTCGCATAAGTTTTCAACACCCTGTATTTTATCTTAAGGTATGGCTTCCTACTCAGATGATAAAACTTTCCAACTAAGTCAGTATTCATTTTTGGATCCTGAATGCTACTGAATACTATATGCATGTAATTGGCATCTGCAATTTTTCATCCTACAACTATACAAGGGAGTTTGAAACTCTCTATCCAAAAACATAATAGTAGCAACTCTATGTCTAGGTCTTGTATTTTTCTCATTTATTTTAATACTTTCAGAGATCGAATCCCATCTACATGTGTATCGAGCTAATCTAAGATTAATCTACAATGGTAGACCTTAAGGACTATCTCATTAGACCATATTATATTAGGCCCAAATCTATAAAGCTAATGAGATCTAGATAACAAATATTCTTATGTCTATGATGTGCATTGATATATTTATTGTAATCATTGAATTGAGTAAATGTAGTTAAACATACAATAACATTGGACCTCAATAGCTACATCTACCCTGAAGTAGGCCATATGCACTCCATTGATCCTTAGACCAATGGTTCTGTTGCACCAAATCATGATAGGTCACTATGCCTTACAAGAGTGAGAATCAAGATATAGGGACCAACATTAGTCGTATAATCAGCCATGCATCTCCTATATACGAAAGTAAAATACCTCAGTGGGGGATATAATATATCAAACTATCAAATGTCCAAAGGGTAGCTATTAATGCCCAACCCATACTCTAATGGTATATGACATCATAGAGCACTTTCTAGTAACATTAAGAATCATGGTGGAATGGTGAAAGAGAGTAAAAATACCAAAAATCCTCTGATGCAAAACAAGCTAAATGTTTTGGTAGGGATGTCCAGAAAGGAGCTCTCACTCACCCATCATGAACTCAGCTAAGATTGTGAATAGAATGATAATAGACATATATGGGGCATTTTAAGGCCCCCTGAATAATTATGACCAAAACCTATATAGAGATTCGGGGGATAGGCATGATCCCTAAACCTAGGATCCAGTTCCCTAATGGCATGTCACATTTTGGTACACAGGCCGCTCTCATAGAGTAGCTGATTTCTATGCACAGCCACTCCCGCATCTATCTATCTTTGGGTACTGCCCCATCTATGTGGAGCCATAAATCAAGAATATGTCTTGGACAGATTTTTTGCACATGTGAGCAACAATCATTAGGTCATGAGCAAGGTTATGTCTTGACATCAAATTAGAGGCCTATCAATTGTCATCAATTAAAATCATATTATAGTTCCCTATTTCTTCTACACAAACTTTGCTAGAACCTAAGTTTCCGTGGCAATTTGAGCCCTACCAGAAGAGGAGTCTTGGTAAAGTCAACTATCATCATGGGAACCCGCCTGAATATCATATTCTATTATCGCAAGGAACCCCATGATTGAGGCTACTAGAGAGTTCGGTTCTCTGTATCGACCAAGTAAAATTGCATGAACAAAATTAGAGAATGCCATTAAACATCTAAAAGATAGGAATAGTAGAAAAAGGCGCTCCTTGAACCGTGTATGTCCAAAGTTAAAACCATCGCAATGGTGGCAGGTGTTGGACAAGTTCTTGCATGAAAAATGGCTTAGGGACCATTTATTCATTGCTTCGGCAAGAGTCTAGGTTTTTAGGAGTTTGACAATATTGCTAGTTGGCAAGAGCTATCTTTACAGGCATCTGAGCGCCTTACACAGCACATCCTTGCATTATGTCAACAATCACACACAAATCTGTTTTCAACAAGCATAGAGTGCAAGGAGCACTTACACATGGCATGAACAATCTCAAAGTTTAGGGGCAGACTTCATAGGAGGCGTCCTTATATTGAGACCCTAAGAACATGGAATTCAAGTTGAAAATAGCCCAAAATCAAACACATCCCTATTTAGTGCTTGCAATCTTTACATGTTTGCTTTGGATAAACTGTTGCAGAAAGACAAAAAAAGTGAAAAATTCCAAGGATAAAAGGTTTAATTTTTTAGAAATAAATTACCAAGGACTAAGGTGTACCACGCTACAAGAATAAATATTCCACAAAAAAAAATGTGGAATGCACTTACCATTTTAGTTAAGAACATGTTTGAATGTCACCCCCCCATTGGTTGCACGGAGAAAAGAAGTAACTTATACATTTTCGCAAACTGTAATTCAATAATTACTTGATATTACTAAAAATGAAGCCAAACTTTATTTGATTGTACGTGTATTGCATTAGATCCATGATATGTTTGAAGCCTCACTGACTAGTACTAATGTAACATGGTCCACAATCTGATTGCAAGAATGGATTAGCATTAGGAAAGGTAGAAATGAAGTTCTTGTTAATCAATTTTACTCAAATGCACTAAGAATATCAGTTATCATAACTACAATGTCGCGGTAAGTCAATATGACTCATTTTGGGGCCAATACACGGTATAAATGGATATGATCGACTTTTGCAAAAATGCCATGAGTTTTACTGTCCTATTTTGTATCATGGAATACGAACTAAATTTCCTTTAACTCTGACCATCGTTGAACACTATTTACAATCATTAATAGACTCTATTTGAGCTCTACATTTTCTAGGGGCTGGAACTACATATTTCTTGCATATTTATAACAATGTTTGTCTAAGTAGTGGATTTTTTAAAGTGTCATTAAATGTTGTCTCTAATTCAAATCGTTATGAGGCACTTTTGGATAAAATATAGATCTTCAATTCTGTAAGTGATAATAGAAAGAAGTTTTGGTCAAAATATAAACCTAACAATACTTGCAAAATTTTTCCGAATGATCTGGTAAACAGACTTTGAGTCCACTCTTCAAAAAATACATTGTAATCATCTAAGCTTTCTCAAAACATATAGTGAGTAGGATCCTTTTGACCTATTCTTTGAAATTTAATTGACTTATTCTATGAATGGTTAATTTTGCATTTTCATAGTGAATTCTAGCTTCCATGATGTACAAATAAGACATCAGCTCATGCTAAATGTGCAATTTCTCCTTGGTTTAGTATAATAATGATAATTCCACATGTACATGGGTCATTTTAGACACTTCCAAGTTATGTTTAGAATTTGGAACCCATATGAGGGTGTACATTTTAACTCTTTTTAGTTGGATAAATATTCCAGGTGTTGGTGCACCATTTTTATATTTTCATTTCATGTTTAAATGTGGAACTGCATCTTGGTTATATGGCTCAAAAAAGGGTTTGGTTTCAATATCTAACTAAAGATTGTTTTCAGGATTTTGATTGTTCTTAGTGTTTCTACCACCTTATGTAGTTTCTTTGATGACTCTTTGGCAGTGGTAATAACATTAACACTGGTTAGATGCATCATTTTAGCACTTGTATATTAAGCATTTCAAAAGTGAATATAGTTGGTTTATAGGTCCATTGACTATAGGGTTGAGTATTGTTTGGTATATGGTTAAGCTAAGAAAGGTGTGGAGATGCACTTGTCATGAGGTTCAAATTTATGTTTGGGATAAAGTTTAGGCGACATTAAAATATACATCCATTGTATGTACGAAATTTAAATTTTAGGATTTACGGGTTTAAAGGTTGGACTTGTCCCATTTTGATTATTTATGGATTCATATTTATTATCATTGGTGTAGACACCTAAATTCAACTTTTGTAATCTTATTGTCAAAACACACGCAAATCACTCTCATTCTTACCAATTCCATTATAATTAGTGATTTTACTAATTAACTAATGTTTCTTACCACTTTGGTTGGTTAACAAGCACTTTGATTGCATACCAAACCTCTTTCACATTCAGGATGCCACTTTACGATGAATCGTAAGTCAAAATCCTCTTCAAAACAGACAATTAGCGTTTATTAGCTAATTAAGCCTATTTTGCCCTTGATTTGGTCAATATGCCCTAATATTGACTCAAACCCCTCTTCCAACCACTCAAAATCACCCCATTCACCTCCACAACATCTCAACAAGCTTCAAAAGCTTATCCTAGCCTCCTAGTTGACCCTAAGTGGTTGATTAAGGCTTCATACCTCTTAATCACTTGGTAATTCACTAATTGTGATTAGCAAGGCCTAATCATGATTAGTAATTCTAATCTAATTTGGGGCTTTTAGTCCCACATGCACCAAAATACAAGTTTCTCCCAAAAGGAAAACTATAAAAAGAGTTCACCTCTTACCTTAATACTTTACACCATGCTTTGATTTGCATCTCATATAATAAATATGATATATAGCCAAGTTCAATCCTTGCCTAAAGCCTTCAACAAGGTTAGTAGATGAATATCTAAAGTGACTTAACAAGTCATTTGGAGAGGTCATTTCACCATTGTTTGGAGTAGCAACCATACCCATTTGATTGCCCTCTTAGGTCTATTTAGGCCCATGTTAGGTAATTGAGCATATTAGTAGGCATGTTTAGTTAGATTTTGCATTGTTTTCATACTAGTTAAGCATTCCTTTAAGCTTATATCTTAATGTTACATTCCTAGACTTAGAGCCCTAGCTAATTAGGTGGCAATGGTGTTAGCCTTCCTTGTTTAGCTTTGTTATTTGCTTTGTAGAGTTTGGGGTGCTTTCATTTGGCACGCCCAGTGGGACTAAACCCCATTGCATTCAATTTTTAAAGCTTTTTAACTTAGTTTCAAAGTTTTTCATTTTAAGTTTTTAGATTAGTTTCAAGTTTCCTAGATTAAATTCAAGTTTTCTAGTTTAATTTCAAGCTTTCTAGAGTACTTTCAAGCTTTTTAGATTAGTTTCTCAAGCTTTTTAGATTAATTTCAAAGTTTTAGAGTAATTTTCAAAGTTTTTGTAGATCAATTTCTATTTTTATAGTTGTTTCAACTAGATTAGTGGTAGAAGTTGTGTTTTCATGATCTTTGTAGGATATAAGGAGGTGAAGCCCTGTCAAAATTGCCTCAAAATACCAAAGATTTGACCTTTTTGAAGAAATTCTTCTCAAAACTCATATTTTGGTCACCTACAGGAAAATTTTGTGCCTGTGCATTAAGGGGTGTACCTGTGCATCAAGGAGCACCTATGTACTCAAAAACCAAATGCATGTGCACTAAAGTCTGTGCATGTGCCTCTCTGATGCACTTGTGCAACACTAGTAATTTTGTGGCTCTGAGTCTGCCTTGCACACTGTGCATTGAAGTCTGCACCTACACCTCTCTGGCAGAACACATGTGCACTATTGACTGTGTAAATTTAACAGAGGTGTGCCTACACTCTCAAGCTTGTGCCTGTGCTCTAAAGGGTGTGCCCATGCTTCAAACCCGTGCCTATGCACTCAGGTAAAATTTTGTCAAAGTTCATGATTTTTGTTGCTATTTTTTAGGATATTGTCATTTTTAGAGGATTTTAGTTGTTTTTTAGTCAATTTACTGATTTTAGAGCAATGTTTCCTAACAAAAATTCACTTAGGGTTTGATAAGTAATTCTTGTTAAAATTGGCCTAGGGTTTGATAAGTGATTTTGCATGCTTTATTTGAGTTTGGAATAGGGTGTGTATGCTCTTCCCTTGCACTTAGTGTGATCTTGGGAATCAAAAACACTTCTAAACCACTTTTTAATATTTTAGAGTAAGTAAGAAAAATCATCATTTCATTGATATGTTTGATCTTTTAGTTTAAGAGATTTTTCACTTGATAAATAATCAAGGCTAAAATTTGTGTATGCTCTTCCCTTGCACCTAGTGTGATCTTGGGAATCAAAAACAATTTTAGTCTTTCATTAAGAAGCACTTGGATTAATTGGGAATAAACCTTGTTTTTTGACAAAATTTGATGGTAGTTAGTTGATTTACAAGCATTTTTCATTGCTATATTTTTATGATATTGTGAATCTTGTTGAACTACTAACCATTTGTGTGAAGGACCTAAAATGCTTGTCAAAGAAATAAGGGCTCTCTTCAAACCAAATTCTAACATTCACGTGTGTTGTAGGTTGCCAAAGGTGGTCTAAACCAAATTGCTTAATCCAAAAGATAAAAAACACACCAACACACAAATTCAAAACACCGTATTGCAGGTTTCGGTTAAGAGCTACGGCTCGTCCGCTTAAAACTAGGACATAACCCCTTTGGCATAAGCCTTAAGCTACAACAATGGGGGTGGTCCTATGAACCCTAAAGTAGTTCACACAAGAGGGAACCTTGTGAATGAAATAGGAAAGTGCTCCACACTACCGACTTGTCTAGTACACCTTGGTGAGATTAGAGTCAAAGTTATTTCCATTGCGACCCCAGTGAAAGTATAACTAAACACACTTTGGTGCTCATTATACTGAAGGGGGTAAAGTAAAGCCTGAGATACTCCTTGGGAAACCTTGGTAAATCGAGCTCGCAGAAGTAAACTTGTGACACATAGAGAGAGAACCACCTAGGAAGCTTGTCGGCTTGGAGCCATTGTTTTTGTCTTAGTTGTTATACTTGAGAGCTCTCACAAAGTGACAACTTTGTTAGATTCAAACTCTTATTTTTTGAACAAGGGAAAGAATCTCTTAAAGTTGAAACCGCATGATTTTCATCATGAAATCTACTTAGTGTCATTTTGTCCTAGTTTTTCACTTGTCCTAAGACAAGGCGAAACTCTGCCAAAATAACACCAAGTTTATTTCAACACCACTTGGTCTACACCCTTGTTTTCTTGTTGCCCATTTTTGGAAAAAAGGAAACAACATATACCAAATACCACTAGATATCACATGTCCACCACTTTTGTATTCTACTTGCGCGACTAGGTTATAATGCCAGAAGTGCAAGTGTTGAAAGTGTGCATGGTACGTACTCACGATCTAGTAGGCCCCCTTGTCTCAAAGACCCATATTTGAGACTTATTATCATCGTAGTTAGGTGATTTCATCCTTTTTCTTCTTTTGAGTTGTTACACTGCCCACATTATAGCCATATAATTGAGATATTTACGTCTTGTTTCCATTGTGAAATTGGGCCTAAATCTCTATATTGTATCATTACGCTGCTCGCACGCATATAAATTTCTTGTTATAATTAGACATAGTTTTTACACCCTAGCTTTGTCTTGAGTTTTGTGAGTGTTGAGGATACATTGTTAGCATCGCGATAACATCATTTTGACACTAAAAATCTTGCTTTTCTGAAAGCTTGGTTCACGTGTCCAAATAGTGTTGTTACGCTACTCACATTGCTATCATCCATTTTACAAGACTTAGATTTTGTTAGTGTTTAGAAACTAGTTTCTAATATACCTTGTTAGAAGATCACGTCAACATTATCTTACCATTTAGGCCTTTTTTGTTGCAAACTTGACCTAACTGGTGATATTGTGTTGTCACTATTTGGTTTCAAACCTATCTAGATAAATCATAGGGAGTAAACTTTTTGGTGTGGCTAAATTTAAGTATTAGACATCATTGTATTATTCAAGATAAGCTTGTGTCGTATATTACCTTGCTAGGTTGGATTATTGTTTATTCTTTGGTTCTTAGGTCACATTGACCTAGTGGATTTGTGGCTATTCTATAGTCACCATTCTTTGAGATAACATTAGCGTCGTTACGCTGTCAAAATTTGACTAAGGTCCCTTTTTAGTAAACCTTAGTGGAATCCATTCATGTTATACCTCCTATCTCAAGTATGCCAACTACAAGAATGGGATCCCAAATATTAGGAGTTGATATATTTGGAGGAGATAACCCTCTTTTAGAGGATAATCTCATGGTTGACCATAGTGGTGGAGAGGAAGATTCTCCTCGTATGAATATAGATCGTCCTCCCGCCAATTTTGATGATTACATTTTCCAAAACAAACATGAAGTACTCATGCGTGTTATGGAATTAGGAGCTAAGTTACCTTCCACAGTAGACCCTTCTCTCATTGCTGGAATGATAAATGGAGAAGAATAAGTAGACCAACCTCATCGTACTGTTAATGAAATTTTAAATCTAGGTCATGCCTCTACCTCTGCACTAAAGAATAATGAGGAGGTACCATTTGAAAATGACAGAGACTATCATATACCTATAGTTATGGTACATTGTGAAGACAACGAGGAACATGCTCATCATGCATAACCTCCCCCTAACGAAAATCATCATGAAGTACCTATTCAAGAGGTGACGTTAGAACAATAGGTCCAAGCCCTTACTCGCCAATTGGAAATTTTGGCTTCACACATACAAAAGGAACAACCCAAAGTTTTGAAACAAGCTATACCAAAGGAAAACCTAAAGCTTCATTTCACGAGTTCCCAATAAACACTCCTCGACGGGAGGCACAAAGAGATCCTTATGAAGAGATTCTCACAGAAAATAGGGGTGGGAATACACCTAGATTTAATCCTACGTATAAACCTACGCCACCCACACAAGATCCACTTTTCAACCAAGAGTGGTCAACTATGAAGAACACCCTTCTAGCATTATAAGAAGGTAAAACTGGTAACAATAAGAAATACCAGTTCGACGAGTTGTGCCCTTATCCATTTGATAGGGCCATGCTCTAGGTACCTTTCCCACAACACTTTGATTTTCCAAAATTTGACAAGTATAAGGGAAAAGGTGACCCTCGTGACCATATAAAGAAATTTTATATGGCATGCCAAGAGGTTGCATATAGCGACAATTATCTTATACGTCTCTTCCCATGGAGCTTAGGAGGAATGGCGTTAGAATGGTTCTTACACATTCCCAAGGGATCTTTATCCACATGGCCAGAATTAGTGGAACATTTTGTGCACCACTTCTCATTAAATATTGAGAGTGATTTCACCGTGATAGATCTCTACAATGCAAAACAACAAAATAATGAAAACTTTGTTGCATTTTTACAAAGATGGAGAGGATTAGCTAGCCACTTTCCTTGCTCCATACCCGAAAAGAAATTGATAAGTATATTTGTTCCCAACCTCCATCCAGACATCACGTTCCAATTGTAAATGCATTGTGGCAACACATTCAAAGAGGTAATTGAAAAAGGGAGTCAAATTGAAAAAGCATTGTTAGCTAGGGGGACTCTAAAACCTTTCTCCCATGATCATAACATGATTCTAAATCTAATGAAAAAACAAAGTTTGTTCCTAATAAAAACAAAAACATTAGTGATGGGATAGTAGATTCTAAGTGGGTAAAGCCATTCAGAACCACACCTTTGAAGCTTGCAAAAGGAAATCCACCTACGGAGTATAAATGATCATACTTTCACCCCTCTATCTGAACCAATATCATCCATACTAAAGCAGTTAGAAGCCATTAACATGGTTAAATACCTTGAAACACAACCCTATGGAGACGATGCACCTAAACCATCATGGTTTAGGGATAATGAATTTTGCGGTTTCACCGTGTAAAGGGTCACAAAACTGACAAGTGTTTAAGATTAAAACACTATATTCAAGACCTAGTTGATAGTAGTGATATTGAAGTAGACTTTGTTGTCACTCTCCAAATGCAAACTTAGGGATCTTCAAAGAGCCTTTTCCCAATCATGAAGAAAAGAAAAATTCGGATCAGGGACAATCATCTCAGAATAAGAATGCTAACTATGTGTCAAACAAAGACCATTTTGATGCCTTGATAGGTTGTGTTGATCCACTCGTTGAGAAAATCAATACAATTAGAATTAAAACAAGAGAGTGCATCATGGCAACATGATGGGCTCGCCTTGTTATAAATTTGAACCTACTCCCCCTCCTCCTCAAGAGAGTCACTATGATGTGTTAGATCAACTAGAAAAGACTACAGCTAAGATTTCAATCTTAGACCTTTTAAAGATCTCTAACGTCCATAAGGATATACTTTGCAAAACCCTACAGGGATCAAGAGTATCTATTGATGTTGACCCAACACATTTACAGGCCATGGTAGCACAAATCACTCCCGTAAGACACATAACCTTCATTCCTACAGAAGCCTTAACTAAAAATCCCTCACATAACCTACCCTTACATATTGAGGTAATAATCAAGTGTAAGAAGGTCAAGAGAGTGCTTGTGGATGGCGGATAGGGTCTCAACATTTGTACTCTTAAACTAGTCCATCAACTAGGCTGCACAAAAGTTGATTTGGAAACAAAGGTCATCACCATAAAGGCGTATGACAATGAAGAATGAAAATCAACTAGAATGATCACTTTCTCATTGGAAGTGGGTCCCATAACCCATGATACGAAGTTCCATGTCTTGGACCTGGAGCTCCCTTATAATATCTTGCTCGGTCGCCCATGGATTCATGCCATGCAAGTTGTGCCATCTACATATCATCAGTGTTTAAAGTTGTAGTATGAAGGACAAACACTTACTATACAAGGGGATCCCCAACCATTTGCTCATTGTAGAGCATTATCAGTTTTTTTCCCACCATCTATGAGTGTCCCTCTATGGAAAGATTATTGTCCCTATTCAGTCAGAGGCCCTCACTTCATGAGTGGATTCAGATACCCTTGACTCCCAGTGACAATGGTACGACTACATTGGAATCTCCTTTTGCTACGTGGAAGATGAAGGTCATAAACAACGGTTGTGGAGAGTATAATCTTCAACAAGCCCTTATGATTCAAAACATTCCTCTATCAGCCAAAGCACATGGTAGACCATGCTACAAATTCCAAAGATCAAGGGAGAATTTCCCTTTTGACAATTTCACTTTAGGTGGCTTACTAGAAGATGAAAGAATCCTCAACGACATTATATTTCATCCTCAAGATGATGAAATGGCTTTATGTTACAAGTCATCTAGGTATGTTATTCCAAATAGAATCATGCTTACTATGAGATATCAAGGATGTGGTTGTGGCCACTATGAGCAAGGGCCATTAGAAGCCCTTTCAATACCTTGTAGCATACTAGGTAAATCAGGTATTGACATCCATTTGTATGAGTCTCACCCTTTAGATAACGAGTATGCTTCTTCTGAGAGTGAGGATAGTTTGTCTGAAAATGAAAGTGAAACAGATTCCTGGTGTAGTCTTTACAAAGACCTCGCCTCTACAAACCTATTCTCTAACATGGATATCCTTACCATAACCCCTGTTACACCCATTATAACCCCTATAACCTCAGACATTAACTCTCATCTACCCATCACTTGTGAATTGGGATCAACAACAACACGTACCTATTGACATGTTTTTAGAACGATGAGGCTATTGGTGAGTTCTTGGGCATCAGAGATAACATTCCAAGAAATGATCACAAGAAAGGCTTCTCCATTCAGCTCAACGCATGTGCATACTTTGGAGAGGAGGTAGAATTATGTGGACACTTAAGTAAAAAAGTGAGCAAGGGCAAGAGTTCCAAAGAAAAGCCTTGCGGAAATAAAAGGGGAAGTCCTATAGTGAAAACCTCTTTGAGGCGCTTGTGGACAAACAAGTTGAACAACCTATAGAAAAGATAGTGTGCTCGTATAAAGATGAGTATCTCCCTAAACCACCTTTGGTAGAGGAGGATCTAAATCTTCTTATTGATCCTATGCACATGGGGGATGAATCAAAGCTGCTAGTGGAAGATATGATAGATGTCAACATCGGCACGAAGGAGCTACCGAGGATAGTTAAGTTGGGAGCTTCATAGGGTTATGTAGGAAAAAATTCACATGACTCTTGAGAGAGTTAAAACATCTTCACTTGGTCTTATGTTGACATGCTCAGGAAAGTGGTACAAAAAACATGTAGCGCACCTTGATAGTCTTTCAAAAAACTTGAGAAACAATTTTGGCAATGATGTATGACATCTTCACTTAGTCTTAACTTCTCTTCACATGCCATGGTCTAAATTACCACTTTGGTGATCCTACATTATGGGTAAGGAATTGACCTAGGATTTTGTGCATCCAGACACCAAGCCCATAAAACCTCCGGAAGATGCATCATCACACCGCCAAGTAAATGTCAAAAAGGTTATTAGAAGTAGGATTTATCAGGCCTATCAACTAATCAGAGTGGATTTCTAAATGTGGTACCAGTTCAGAAAAATCCATTTGGTATTAGAGTGTGTAACCTGATTTCAGAGATTTTAAACAAATCTTGTCCCAAGGATGACTTTCCTCTCCCTAACATCGACATGATCATTGATTCTACTGCTGGTTATGAGATGTTATCACTCATATGGCTTCTTAGATGATTTATCAGATTATAATCCGATAAATATTACGGAGGAAGATCAACATAAGACATCTTTCACAACCCCATGGGGTACATTATGCTACCAAGTCATGTCCTTTGGCCTTAAGAATGTTATGGAGCTACATATCAAAGGGAAATGATTGTAATCTTTCATGATATGATAAGTGACATCATGGAAGATTACATAGATGATATACTAGCTAAATCTAGAACTCAGAGAGGAACACCCAAAAATTTTGTGGCATATCTTTCAACACCTAAGGGACTACAAATGGTCTACCTTAACCCGAAGAAATGTGTCTTCGGTGTGCTATTTATCGGAAATTACTAGGATTCATCAATGTCAAAAGAAGAGGAATAGAGGTGGACCTTGCAAAGGTCATGAAGTATCATATAAATGCCTCCTCCTAAGAATATTAGATAGTTATGTATGCTTACAAGGGAAAATTCAGGCCATCAGAAGGTTTATTTCACAGCTAGTACACAAGTGTCATACATTCACACATCTTCTTAAGAAAGATGTAAATTTCACCTAGGGGCTAGAACAATTTCGTAAGCATTTGTTTTGCTAAAATAATACTTGGCTAAACCCCCAGTTCTCATACCACCCATGGTAGGAGATACCCTTATTGCTTTACATCTTTACTACACATTTTGCAATTGGGGCACTTTGGCCCAATATGATAAAGAGCAAAGAGAAAAAGTTGTATACTACTTGAGCAAAAAATATTCGTTCCATATGAGCTCAACTTAATCCATGGTATCGAGAAGGCTTGTCTTAGTCATAGTGTTTGGATTTTCAAAAGTTATCACTGCTATATGCTCAACATATAAAATTAAGGTATATTTCAAAGGTTAATCCACTAAAATACTTTATACTCAAAACCTTGCACTATACAGGCAAGATGGTACAAATTAGATCATTTAAATGTGAATTCTACATTCAAGTATGTGCAAAACTATGTCAATATGAGGACAATCTTGTAATCTGCTAGTAGAAACTCCACTCACCTAGGTACTAAACTTTTCGAAGAGAGGCATGAGAATTACTAGGTGCAGTTTATCATAATTGAACTCCATAATTTGGTAAACTAGGTACCTAGATGTAGACATTATCGATTCCTTTTATAACTAAAGAAATTGTAATAGCTCAAAGTGGGCAGACATATTGGCAAACATGTGTCAACTAGAAAAGTTTTCACAAATGCAAAATCACAAACGACCACCATCCAAGATTATTCGGGGGAACAAAGTTACCATTTTGAAAAAAAAGTGTTAACCAAAAAATATTGGTGTCAATGTCATTTAATCATATAATCGTGCCCCACTTTTTGCCACTTTTTGTTCTGCGAACAAAATATGTATCAGAACTAGAATTTTAAGAGCTTAAATAGGCGCAATGCATCAGTAATTTACTTGAATTTTAGGTTTTTAAAGTATTTTTAAAGTTTACTTTACCAATCCTTTTCCAAAATATTGTTAGCCACCCAATGGGACACACTTATATGCTTTAACAATCACCCTAAAGCTAATATTGGTTAGTACCAAGGCAATGTTTGTGTAAACATTTAATCATTCTAATGGATTATCAACTAGTACAAATGTTCAAAGCAAATTTCTTTTTGGGGGGGAAAGGAGCTCTAAACTCCACTGTATGCACAAGATATCAAAATTTATTTCTCTAAGAGAAAATAAAAACTACCTTATGAGTGTCAAATGCATGTCAAATTTAAAGTCATAAAATTATCCCCTTCAACCTCGACTACAATTATAAGACACCTACCGACATAAATAGGGTACGTTAGCCACTATACAAAGTAAATGTAACCTATCTAGAGAAATGTTTACCTTAAAATATGTAAATTTATTTGTGGAATATAAAACATATACAATATGACTTTGGAGTCCCAATATACCACTAACATTTGTCTTTGAGGTTGCAAAGTATGTCGAAAGGGATGCACATATGTTGTAGGTAGTATTTTTATCGCATAACAATACTTATATCTTTAATTATTTGTAATTTATATTCTATGAGAGCTTCACGCTAGGGTAATTTGGTCAAACACTTAGAAGCATCCTTTAAATTATTGTCTCGTTTGTTGATGTGGTAACGTATTTTTTATCCTTGAACTAGGGTTGTCTTATAAATGAAGGTCTAAAATAACATCAATGTAGTAAACACAATGTATAGTGCCTTTTGTATATCGCTCGTATAATACAATTATGCCACCATCGCTACCTTTAAGAACTGCTCGCAACAAAAACTCCTCATATAACACCATTTGCTCCTACAAACCACTCTTCTTCTTCTCCTCTTGTTTGCCAACATATTCAAAGCTTGTTTTACTCTTTTTATTTTTAGTTTTAGAAGTACATGAAATAACATCAATGCATGGTATTAACATCACATGAGTTTATTTACAGGACGGGGAATGTGCATTGTTATTTCAATCTATATTTATAGGGCGAAGAATTTGCATTGATATGCAATCTACTTCTACCACTATATGCCCAAGATATCACAATATTATGATTGTGTTCTTTAAAAAAATAGATAAATACCTTATATATGATTGAATGAATGCCAAATCTAAATTCATCTTAAGTATTTATCCACAAACATTATTGCCCATATAACCCTCAATTCTTAAGAATTTCTTAGTGCTTCATTAGTATTATAGTGAGCTATCATATTGTTATAAAAAATAAGGACTTGTACGAGATTTACAACTCATTATAGATGGATATTGAGCTATTCTGTGAATAATTGAGGTATAGCCTGAACTAGGTAAGTGGAGAGATCTTAGGAGTTGTTACGAATCAAACAAGTTGATAAACAACTATCTGCTTGCACTTAGGAGCTCCATATTCTATTTATATTGATAATGATGATGAAGCATTATTGAGTGTTTATTTTTTCACATCCATATTTATTATACCTATGTTTTGGAGACATTAAGATGATTAGGTGGTTGTTGCCACATCTAATATAGCATTTTATATTGTGTTGATTTGCTTTAGTTAACTTTATGACATGTTTTGGGAGTTAAACATTATTATCAGCTGACTTAATTTCAGTATCTGATATTGTGGATTTACATTACATTTTTAGAATTAATATTTATGTGGGATTCTTATATTTCATTTCATTGTATTAAAAAAATAACGTGTTGGGTACACTTGTATGTATGTGTACAGGTGTTCTCTAGATCAAGAAAGGGTATCATCAGGGAGGGATGGAAAGATGTAGTGAATGGGTACATATAGAGAGATTTTCCATGTTTGATTTAGTACACAAGAAACAGTGTCAAAACCCATAAGTTGAGGTCATAGATACCCTTTTGTGATTCAAGCTTGTTTTTATGTGTTTCCTTGTGCAACATGTCTGATCTGGTCGCATTGTGACAACAAGAAAGTTTTGCATGTTCTCATTGTGGTGAGGAGCACAACGCATTGCACATTTAATTGAGTGGTGCACTGTTGCTTTACAAAAATGGCATGCTTGCTTTTACTATGTTGTCTCATATGTTGCATATAAAATTATAACGAGTAAGTTATTAAGCAAAAATAATAATTAAGGGTTTCTCTCATTACAAAAGTGGTGTGGAATTAAATCCCTAATGTTATTGATTGAGATTTTGCAATTGACTCACATTTACATTTTTATATCTGATTTGCATTGCATTGGAATAAAAATAACTCGTTGGAAAACTTATATGGCTCTGATTTTGTATACTTATCAACCCAATTACCTTGCATTGTCAAATTGAGTTACATTTAAGTGGAGCTCATATTGCATTATATCAAGTTGAGATAAGTCAACAAATGAGCCAACTCACTAATAACTCGTCAAACTCAAGCTATGAAACCAAGTCACTTCACATAGAGATCATTGAGATTGCTAATAACATTTCGAGCTAAAGATCCTAGTTCATGCGCGCAACAAAATCCTTGAGATACAATTAAAATAATGATCAAAATGACTTACAAACCATTATTGAAAATCCTACCCATTTGTGCATGTGGGATTAACTAAAAGAGAGAGCCAATGTGGGGAAGTACCGGTGGGAAATGTTATCACTAAAAAATAACACCCTCTAATTTGTAATGAATGAATGGATGAGAAATCAATGTTTTTGGGTAACATGCGACTATCTCTCAAGTTGTGGGACTTGCTACTTGAGATAGACCTCAAGAGAAAGTTGGTTCTTACTCCTAAACTACCTGCCACAATCTGCTTTGATGTAGCAAAAAGTTTACTATCCTAATCTAACTCTCCAAGGGACCAGAGAGAGATAGAGTGCATTAAAAAAAGAGTACACTAAACTGGTGATACACCATAAAAGGAGGGAATGAGAATAGCTTCCAATGTGTGAAAAATAGAAGCAAAGTGCATACTAGAATGGGTGATAAAAATTCTCCACAATCTAGCAACTACATTCACAATAATATTTCATACACACACAATGATAATGAATCCATGCAAGAGCATAAAATAAACAAAATGTATTTGCAATGAGGTTGAAGAGGCAATAAGAATTAAAATAAACACAATAGGGGAAAATACATCCACAAACTTATATCTATTGCTTCATTCATATGTAGAGTTCAATCCGTTACAAAATAAGGGCCTGGATCACCATGCAAGGAGTCGACTACAAGGTCTTGTAGCATATTGGCTTCACAAAATCAATTTTACAAAGCTTTACTACTCAAAAACTATCTCCCTTTATGATGATCCCAACACTCCAATTTATAGAATTTGAGGAAGAGAGAATTAAAATCTCGAAATATACCTTTCAACCACTTGAAAGATGTCATAAATGAGATGAAATGATTTTATGTTGCTTAAAAAAAATCCCCCATGTTGTTCCATAACTTACAACAATGAAAAATGTTTGGCCATGCTCATTTAATGTTCTCCCAACTACCAATAAAATCATTATTCTAGACCTGGCAACGTTTTCAGGAAAATCACCATAAGGTATTCATCAAACTATATATTTCTTGATTTTTGTGCATTGTGCTTTGAAACATGATTTTAATGGTACCAATTTTACATGATTCTGTTGATAAATACAAAATATATGGCACTCTGAGTGTGAGCAGCCATTTTGAGTTTGCCAGGGATTTCTTGCATTTCATGGGACTAAGAATTTAATTTATTGGAGATGGATATGTTTCTTTCCTTTTCACCAACCTACCCTCATTAAAATTAAATTCTCAAAAGTCAAATTTTGTGAAAAATGGAGCTTTTAGGTCAAAAGTTATGACTATCTGAAGATCAAGGGTAAGGTGTTTTATTTTCCTTTGTATTTCCGGTAATGCGGGTTTTTGTGGAACTCATCTCCCTGTGGAATTTGGACCGTGTGGTACTTGATTTTCCGCCTTTTCCGATTCCTTCTTTGTGCAGAGGTTTCGGTGATTTTGGGTCAAAGCTACAAAAGAATCCCGTGTGTTGTCTGGGTCTCTTTTTTCCGCATCCGATTCAGGATTTTCTTTCCCACATGTCTACCATTCACCAGGCCATGAGGGACATGGAATTCCACTCCACCTGATTTTCTTTGAGTGCGGTAATTTTTTGCTTTTCAAAGCCCACACGATCTTTTGTCCTAGTTGTCCTGCAAATTGTGTAGGACAAAAGCTTCCCTCTTTTCGGCATTTCCCGTGCTTGCGGCTATTTTGGAATTTTTGGGTCCGAATCTCCTAAAAACATTTTTCGTCCATCTCTGCAATACACTGACTTGCTACCATTTCAGAATTTTCGTTCCCACATGTACGTTTTTCTCAACTATCTCATGGACCGTGTGGGACAAAATCTTCATCCTTTTTTGGATTTTACTTTTTCCTTAGCATTTCAAGCCTGAACATAGTACAACGAACCTTGGTACAATCCGCATTAGTTTCATCCGCATGCTCCAATCCTGCAATGCAGTAAAATGAGCCCTTGACTTCATTTTTTCATTTTTTTGCAAA
>JAHRHJ020000484.1:0-69485 GCA_019776745.2 Taxus chinensis | reverse complement strand
ATGCTTAAATATCTTATGAGTACCTTAATTCATGAGGATAGAAATTCCACCACTCAAAATGATATCAAGGCTAATACTATGTTGGTATGTATAGAAACTAATTGTTCAGGACAATAAAGTGATAAGTTAAAAGAATCTTGTGAACGCAGAGAGAACCAACTTGTTCTCATCACTTCTGGATTCCTCACTGATCCTAGAAATGGTTATGTGTTGCAACCTTCACTTAAGGATGATGATTTATTTCATTTCAAAAACATTGATCCCATTTTCAAGAACATGGAGGAATAGTTTCTCATAGTCATGAGGCATCAAGTGGAGACTACAAAAGGTAGAACTTCCAAACATGTAACAAATTGGTAATTGGATACAAAGGTGTTCTATATGAAATATCAATACAAAGATGGAAACTTGGCCTCTCTCCTTTTCTCAAACCATTTAAAGCCATCATGAGAGCATGGAATGATCAGATGATTATCTTTGATTTTTGAAAGTATGAATTCATCCCACTGTTCCATTATGGTACATAATTTTCTTAACCCATTTATGGGTGTGTGTATATTAATACCCCACCTCAATAAATTTCCCCCCATGTATCATAACTTCCCTTTCCTTTACGTGTTTTCTTCCATTTTTGGCGTGTTTCCCTTCTTGTCCTGTGTGTTATGTCTTTTCACTTTATATGTGTTCATCACTTGTGTTAGCAGTGAGGATTAAATCTATTTCCAAATTTGAAAAGGAAATGATCTACTCACTCATGAGAGTTCTAAGGTTCTCTTTTTCCCCTTATAGTCTAATTTTCCTGAGCTAGAGCTAGTTGTTGTCATAAAAAATGACTAGCCCAAAAATGTAAAATTCAAAGCATGACAACTAAGCCACAATGTAAAAATTTTCCTTCTGATCTTCATGAATCCCCCTATAGATCTCACTTCCTATGACATCATCATCCTAGCCTTGAAGATGGTCCTAATAAATTATTCAAACATGTCTCAATGTGTAAGTGATTGTAATAATGTTTATCAATTAATTCAATGAATTTCAGTGGAAGACTAGTCTTGTTGGAAGCCTAGAAAGGACAATTTTGGCCACTTTGGAGAATGTGTGCATCCTCTAGGAGTGTTTAGAAAATATATTAAGCATCTAAAAGTGGCCTCAAGGAGTTTTTAAAGTGATGGAAGTAATTTAGGAAGATTTAGGAAAGGTTTGATCTTTCTGGGAAAATATGCTCAACATCAAGTTTTTAAGGTACAGTCAGGCATATGGAAGGTGCAGTCAGGCATCTAGAAGGCACAATCAGATATTTCAAATGTGCATTTGGACATCTAGAAGGGTGCAATCAGGCATCTATATTTTATATCTGAACATCTAGATTATAAGACCACATGTCTGAAATTATGCAGACGGTCATCTGGAGTATGCAATCATGCATATGTAGTCAACCATTCTCTCCCTCTCTATCTCTCTTCATTTTTCTCTCCCTATATTCTAGTTCCTTTTTGAAAATTCACTTTTTCCCTAATTTTTCTTATTCACTTAAGTTTCCTTCAATTCAACATTGTAAGGGTATTTTTTCATCAATAAGAAAAAGACTCATTTTGTTTCCTAGGAATGTGGAAGGTCATAAGTGATGAGGGAAGGTGAAAAGTCATGTGGGGGGAGATGAAAGGAAAACATGTAATGCTTGGAATGTGGAAGGTCACAAGTGATTATGAAATGTGAAAACTCATGTGGGGGGAGATGAAAGGACATTTGTAATGCTATAGATTGGAATGACACCTTCATTTGAAGGGCAGGAAATTGTGGATTGTTGTATGTTTTTGAGATTTGTATCACTACTAAATCAAGAAATAAGAGTTTCATTTATTTTATTTCTTTTCTTATGTTCCTCTACCTTCTCTACTTTCCAATTTTGTAAGCATTATGATCTTGTACAACTAAGAAGGAACTTTGTGTCCTTGATTGATAGCTCTGTAGAACTTTGTGTCTCTGGATTATTGATCTTACTAATGACTTTCATTATTGTGTTCTTATAATTGAATGTGGACCTAATATATGTATTGTATGTGAATTATGTAAGTCTAATCACAATATTAACCCTCTCTCCTTATTTCTCCTACTCCCCTCTACCTCTCTTTGTTATAACTTCCTCCCTTTTACCTAGTACAAGCACTTTGCCACAAGTTTAGTAGAGTATTAATGTGTGATCCCCGACCTATTGGCCACCCTACAAATTTAGGTAGTTTATATTCAATAATGGGATCCCCCCTATACACAACAAGGAGGGGATTAGTGCCATGACCCTTGGTGGAAACCAATAATTTGCAACATGAAAAATTATCTCACCAACAATTTGTATTAGATAAGTCATAATATTATAGATGATCAGGTAAAGTTGTTCATTTTTATGGGAAGGTTGAGAGATGAAAATTTGAAATGGTATATGAAAATAAGTCCAAACACTCAAATACTTGGAGTGAGGTCACAAATTAATTTAATAATATTGTGTAAAAAAGATAAGGGACTTAATATGGAAATAGGGGAAGACAATAAAATAATTTGACCAAGTATTTAAGATTGTAGTAAGGACATTAAAGGAACCTTTATACCAGAAACAAATAACTAAATGGTTTACTCTTGGGTTGTTGCCATACAAGAAAGTGTAAGAAGATAGGAAGGATTTCAAAACATTTTTGGATGTAGTAGAGATGGTATTACAACATGAAGCACAACCATGGAGAAGAGAGGGAGTGATGATAGTAAAATATAAAGTTGAAAATCTACAACATGAATTTGCACAATTTTAATTGAGACATGAAATCCAATTGAAGTCATACTTAAGAAAATATTCGCTACCAAAGGTCATGACCAGAAACAAGATCTGATGTATGGTATTTTTTGAAGGTGGTCATAATAGGAAAAAACATTCACATGTAGGACATAAGATATAACACAAATAAATTAAACCTAATATGGATGATGCCACAAATACATCCATTTTAAGGAGATACTATGTTGAGAAAATATGTTGATTATGGGATCAACATAGTGATAAGATGTTCCCATTGATGGAAGTGGAACCACAAATGAATGAAATAATATATTGTACGATGTAAAAATAATTTAATCACTATCACCATATGTTCCCTAGATTCAATGACATGGAAGAATTGAAGGAAATGAGATAAAGAGTTTCCACGAATGCAAAATAGATGTCACATGTTGCACCAACAAAAACTACACCAACCCCACCATAAACATTTTAACTATAGAAAAATTATCCAATGCTTCCATTGTAAGAAAATAATGTAGGACTTCAAGGTCTACCAAATCAACAATATAATTATTATCAAGAGGGGTACCATGGTAACAACAAGGTCCAAAAAACCAAGGATAATATTAGAATCAAGAGGGGTATCCAAACAATCAAGGTGGATACCAGGTGAACACAAGTAGAGGATATTGTAGAGAACATAAAGGATATAAAAAAGGAAGAGCATTTTGAAAATAGAGGAGGTCATTGATATGTTATGAATATGGTCCAAAAGAATTCCATTTTGTGAGAAGTTACACAAAAGTAAAAGAAATATAATCCATATTTTTCCACAAAAGAGGCAAAAATAAGTCATTGGATTCCTGAATACAAAGTTGTTTTTCAAAAATGGGGGAAATAAGATTGAATCATTGGGTAATATGAAAAATAATAGATGGGATAAAACATTATCAAAGATACCACTGAGTCTTGAACCTAAAGGAAGAGGTTGCAAAAATCTCATATATATAACTAATATTTGAACTAACTAGCATAAGAGATCAGAGAAGCAATTATGTATGTCCAATATATTGAAGGAAAATAAAAAATATTCTCATGTATTGGAGAAAATAAGATACATAAATATCACATAAAACAATGAGAAATTGGAATTGAGAGCTATGGTGATCACATGGAGTGAGACATACATAGATAAAGGAAAAATGAAAAGAGAATAATATATTGAAGAACATGAGGATGAATGATAATATGATAGAAGATAAAGTAGAAAAAAAAGGAAAGAAACTCACTTGACATAAACAAAATAAATATTATGATAAAACTACATATTTTGACAAAGAAGTAAGTAAACTCAAAGGATAACCAAAATAATAAAATATTAGGGATTTCTAGGAAAACTATAAAAAAAATTCAAATGAAAAAAAGAAGAAGATAGAACACATAGAGCCCAAATAACACACAAAGGGATGGAAAAAAATAATAAAAATGGTTTTCAAACAAAGAGGAATTGGTGGAAGTCTATAGTATAATTACATGTCAAGGTAAATGGTCAAGAATCTCAATGTACTTTGTTATTATTAAGCGATGTTATATATGTTGTTCCACAATATACATGGGAGGTAGTTAAGAATTTACCACTACAAAGAGGTGGACTATGACACCGTTATGGAAACCAATAGATTTAAAGCAACATTAGGAGTTGTCACTTAAGATTGCACCCTGTGCTAAAGTTAGGCTCAACACCTTAGTGAAACATGGAAATATCTTCAAAGTGTGGGACAATGGATCCTAAAAGGTTGATCTCCACGTGAGAATGTTTATTCCTTTCACTCCAGTCCATTGCAAATAATATAACCAACACTATATTATACTACTAACTGGTTCTAATCTAATATTTCCAAGGAACTAGGGTTCAAAAAGATCAAATATTGAATAAAAGGTAAGGCGATGCACCAAAATGGAAGTGAATTATCTCCTTGAGATGAATAATGAGAGGGAAAAGTACAAATCCAATAGGGAATAAATAATACACATTTAATTCTATAATTTTACCAAACTTTGATTCTTTTTATAAGTGACACCAAAGATGGAAATCATGCAAATATGGCTCACACACAACATGTCATGAAATAATAGAAAGGAAAGAAAATAATAACACAAGTCAAAGGGAAAAAGGATAGCCACAATAACAAAATATCATTTATTATAATATGCATTTTATATTACAATAATGGTGAAGGCATTCAATGCATTGCATAAAACCAACACAGAAGTCTGCAATTATGAATGTTTGGCCACACACAAGATAAAGAAAACCTTGCATTCATGAGAGGATCCTTTTCAATGAAAAAAAAACATTACATTTATAGAAGAAGGATAATGGGGAAAGAAAATCCAAAATAAAAAAGCTCACCCACTTATTCAACCACCAAGGACCAATTGGCATTCAAATATGTAGATCTAGTATGGGCACCTAAGACTTTTGTAGAACCCATGTCTGAAAATGACCACACATTTTTTACATTATAAGCCCAAAAATACACTATTATGACTCAAAAATACTTTTAACATGTATTACTCCTCAAGACCTTTTGAACAGTACCGATTTTGTCCTATTTGGTGACCTAGATCAAAAGATATGAGCATTTAGAAATATCCATGTTGTCTCACACAATTAAGTTAAGTTTAACCTTTGGGTTGCCCATATTGACATGTCAACTCCTCATTGGATCTTGGATTCTCCCTTTCTATTTTTCATATTTTGAAGAAGCCACAAATTTTTATGATCTGTGAAAAAGAGGAAGCCACAGATAACTAGGGTCCGTAGAAAAAAGGAAGTCATGGAAAACTAGGATCCAAGGAAAAAGAGGAAGCCATGGATAACTAGGATCAGTAGAAAAATCCACATATAACTAGAATCCATGGAAAAAGAGGAATCCGTAGATAAATATGATTCACAAAAAAGAGGAAGCCTCAGATAACTAGGATCTCTGGAAAAAGAGGAAGCCACACAAAACTAGGATCCCTAGAAAAAGAGGAAGCCACATAAAACTAAGATCCCTGGAAAAAGAGGAAGCCATGGAAAAATATGATCCATGTAAAAAGAGGAAGCCAAAAATAACTAGGATTCATGGAAATAGGGGAACCTAGATAAAATCAAGGATCCACAGAATAAACATGAGTACTTACGTGGATTTTTACTTTCATTTGCAGCTAAGTTATCCAAATAAGCATGAGTACTTATTTGACAACATTTTTGGCAACCTCTTAGGGGACATTTACCTACTAAATGAGTGAAAGAGTGGTTTTTTATATCCATTGGGCATGTAGTTAACGTATAACTTAAAAATTTATCGTGAAAGCTCTAGAACTCACCATGAACTTGTTCCAGTCTAAATAATTTACCAAAAAAACCTTCCTGTAATGCAATTTTTAACTCTATTTCAGATATACAACAAACACCTCTATTTCCACGCTTGGTGTTGGATGTTTTTTCAAAAAAACTTAGTTTAATACGGGCCATTAACCTAATAGGAACTGTAAAAAGTTCCAAAAACTTGTACACACAACACTTATTCAAAGAATATCACCATAAAAATATTGAGGGAGGGCATCTCAATTGGTGATCATAGGTAAGGAAAAAAGAAGGGACCCCCAACAAGAAATAAAAAAACAAGATATAAATTAAATCATGTTTAAAGGTGAAACATAACCCTCTCAATAAGAGGGTTTAAGATAAATTCCATTAACTAGGATTTGAAGTACTTGCCCATTGATCTTTGACATCTCAAATACATTAGATTGTTTGCAAACTGAGATGATGTTTGATCCACTCCATAACACATCAAATTTGGAGTGCATTTCTAGCTTGGATCTATCTGTATCCCACTTCAAAACAAGGTCTCCTTCTTTAAAGGTCTTCTCACTAACTTTGCTATCAAACAATTGTTTGGTTAGCTTTTGATGTTCTTCTAACTTTCTCATGAAAGATTTCCTCAACTATTCTAACTCAACTAGCTCTACCATCCTAACTGCTCTCTCATCTTCACCTTCTAATTCCAGCTAATGGGATAATTATAATGAGGGAAATTCATGAGTTATTGAAATCCTATCCTCTCTACCATACACACGGATGAAGGGATAATTAATTATTTTTCTTTTTGGTGTGATCCTATCAACCCAAAGAGTATGTATAAATTTTGTGTGTCACTACCTCTAATTCATCTCTATTGTTTTTTTGATGATCCTAATCAAATTCTTGTTGGTGGAATCAACTAGGCCATTACCTTGAGGGTAATAGTTGGAAGACGTTTTTACATAGATATTATGTTTGAGAGCCTAATCAAAAATCTTAAATCCTAGAAAATATTTAATGCTATCAAATATTATGGTATGAGGGACTCTAAACCTGGTCACAATCTCCTCCAAGATTTATAAAATGGATATCTCAGTAGCTTCTTTGAGTGTAAAAACATTGGTGCACATGGTAAATTAGTTAATGAAAGTCAAAATATATTTATGACCAACACTAGATGTTGGATTGATAATGCCAATGAAGTCAAGGCCCCATTGGCAGAAGGGATGATATACTCTAATTCAGTGAAGTGGAAGGGAAACCAACCTCTTCTTACCAATAAATAAGGCACATTTGTTGCATTTTCTAAATCATGAATGATCATTATTGAATATTATGGGCCCAAAAAAATCTAGTCGTCACAATATTCATGGTTGTTTCTCTTGGACAAAAATGACCACCATCTAAGCCTTCATGGAATTCACTAATAATATTCTCAATCTAATCTCTACCAATGCATCTCAACAAAACTCCCTCTAATATTCTCTTCAAGAGAACACCATCTATTAAAACATAAGAAATGAACTAGATCCTAAAGTGTATCCTCTTATATTTATCTAACCAAAGAGGATAATCATCACTAGATAGGAACCTATCCATGCTACTTGTCCAATTTTTCCCATTAGGTAACCTTTTTGTTGATTGTTCTTCCTCTCCTTCCAATACATAAGAATATTCTTGTTCATTATTACTATCATCCATGAAAATTTATTCACACAACACCTTTCCTCTAACTAGCTTGGTAGCTTTGATTGTGACATCATATTCCATGATTCTCACTAGCCATCCCACTCTCTTCTTACCTTCCACAACCATTATGAAATTTATCACACTATGATGAGAAACTAGCACCTTGATATGATTGTTGGAAAATATATGCTTGATTTTTTTGAGATCCCTCATTTCTATAAAGGTCTTTTTTCCAAGTGGTTATAATTTAACTCTTAGTCCTTTAGAATTTGACTGAAAAATGCAATTGGTTTCTCCAATCCTTTATAATTTTGTTGAGTTAGAATTGTTTTCACACTACTCTCATCCCCATATGTATCAAGATATAATATTTGTTATAATTTTGGTTAATGAGGGAGGAAGCCTGATTTATTTCCTCCTTGATCTTATTGAAATTCTCCTTTCCTTTATCGATCCATTTGAAAGGAGAATTCTTCGTAATCATTTAAGTAATGTGCTTAACCAACCCCAAAAAATTAGGAATGAATTTCCTAAAAAAATTAATATTTCCAAGGAAATATTGCAATGATTTCTTATGTTTTGACAAGAAGAGAGAAAGGATGGCTGAAATTCTATCCAGGTCAATAGCTATACCTCCTTTTTAAAACCATGTGATCTAAGAATTTGCCTTGCGGTACATTTTTTGAATTGAGTGACACCCCAAGCTATCTACACCTTTTAAACACTTTCTCATGGTGTTCCATGTGATCTTCACCTATCTTTGAGAAAACCGTAATATCATCCAAGTAAATTAGAATAAACTTGTTTATGAATCCCTTGAAATAAAAATTCATGGCCCTCTAAAATCTAGCACCAACATTGAATAACCCAAAAGTAATTTTCTCATAGGCATATGTTCCCCATTTAGTAGTAAAATTTATCTTATTCTTGTCTTCTTCCTTAACTCAAATTTAATTGTATCCAGAATATCCATCCAAAAGGGAGAACCTATCATCCCCTACTACTATTTGCAAAATCTTGTCCATGGAGGGTAAAGGGTAATGATCCTTTAAGGAGGCTATGTTTAGATCTATAAAATAAAAAAATAGCCTAATCTCCCCATTAATTTTCTTTAAAGGAATTAAATTTTCCACCCAAGTGGAGTACTTGATAGGAAATCTAATTTTGGCCTCTATGAGTATGGAAAACTCTTTCTTCTTTAAAGGAATTAAATTTTCCACCCAAGTGGAGTACTTGATATGGAAATATAATTTTGCTCAATAGAAACAAAGCTTGCACATAGAGGAAAAATAGCGGAGTGTCTTGGCATGCTCATAAATGAATAGTAAAGGGGTACATATAGGGTGCTGAGTAACCTTAGTGCATGACACACATGAAACCCTAAACCTAACCCATGTGAGATGACCCTCTAATATGATAGGAGGACACATAGGATAACCAAAACTAACACCCCCCTTCATCGAAGCCGAGGTAGCGGCTATGAGACAGCCAGAAAAGGAAGACACCCCTAAACAACTAAGAAAGATGTGTCAATGGGGCCCGGCAACTAAAGGCCTGATAAGGTGCCCATATACAAACACAATATTCCTAGAAGAAGAAGAAGAAAAGGACTACATAGCCTGAAGAAGATGAGCAGCTGTAGAAGACCTCACCCCAAGAAGAGACCATAAGTGAAGAAACTTCATCTCAGTGAAGGGCTTGGTGAATAAATATACAATTTGATTAGCTGTTTGAATGTATTGAATGTCGATGATATCATCATGAATAAGCTCCCGTATGAAGTGCATATGGATCTCAATGTGCTTCATCCACTGATGCTGAAATAGATTTATACAAATAGAGATTGTGATCGTGTTATCATAGTAGATAATGGTAGGCCGCCAAAAGTGGATGACAAACTCTGTCAGAATACCTTGTAGCCAAATAGCTTATGCGGCAGCGTTAACTGGTCCTCTTTATTCTACCTCTATAGATGATATCGCAATTGCATTCTGCTTCTTGCTAGACCAACTAATAGGACCCAAACCAAGAGAGAAACTGTAGCCAGAAGTAGATTTTTGATGATCTAAGTCACTGGCCCAATCAAAATCTGTGAACCCAATCAAGTCAATATTAACCCATCCATGATAGTGAATGCCATGAGCATAAGTGCCATGAACATAATGAAGGATCCGTTTAGCTACTTTCTAATGTAGCTCATGTAGATCCTGCATGAATCTGGACAGGATCCCAATAGCATATGATAAATCTAGTCGAGTGTGAGTCAAGTAAATCAAGCTCCCCACCAATTGTCAATAAAGAGTACCATTAACCAAGGGGGTAGAGAAATTTGAAACCAACTTCACCCCGGAAAGAAAAGGACTAGGAGAAGACTTGCAATCATACATCTGAAAATGAGTGAGCAAATCAAGAGCATACTTAGGTTCCGAAATCAAGATTCCTGAGTTAGATTGTGAAATTTGGATCCCAAGGAAGTAATGAAGCAGACCTAAGTGAGTCATGGAAAACTTATTGGCCAATGCGATCTTCATAGAATCAATAATAGAGGAAGATCTATCTGTGATCAACAAATCATCAACATAGAGAACAAGAATGAGTATGGAGTCATCTTGCCATAGAATATAAACATTTGGATCAGAGTGACACCTAGTAAACCCTAATGTAAGTAAAAAGGAGTCCATCTTGGCATAACAAGCCCGAGGGGCTTGTTTAAGGCCATAAAGAGACTTATTTAACTTACAAATGAGGGAGGGATCTTGGACATAACCTGGAGGTTGTTCCATATAGATGTCTTCCTCTAGGTCACCATGAAGGAAGGCACTCTTAACATCCATTTGATGGACTTTCCATCTATTCATTGTGGCATTGGCTAAGGTTAGTCGAATGGAAGTCATATTCATAATTGGAGCAAAGGTTTTAGGATAGTCAACCCCAGCTATCTGGGAGAAACCCTTAGCTACTAATCATGCTTTAAAATTTTTGACGTCTCCATCTACTCCATACTTTGTTCAGAGCAACCACTTACACTAAACAATATTTTTCTTCCTTTCGGAAGAGGGGTGAGATCCCAAGTATCATTCTTCATGAGAGAGGAATACTCCTCATCCATGGTAGAATCCCACTCAAGAATAATAGAAGCCTCCCAAAAAGAATGTGGATTAGAAGCAGAGGTGAAGAAAGAGTGGGATCCAATGAAATATGAGTGAGTACGTCTCATATCCAAAGTATCTCCAACTAAATCTCCAGAACTTTGCAAATTTTTCTTGGCCCAAAGGGGACCAGGAGGATCAGGCTCAGATTCAGAAGATTCTTCACTTGAGTGAGAAGGGACATAGTCCTCATCATCACTACTATCAGAATCAGAAGACTCAAAGTTCTAATGGTTGGAAGGATCAAGAAGAGGAGCACGCTCAACAACATCATCATCTGAGTCAATGAGCTGAAGAACCTCAATAGGTGGAGAAATAGAAGTCGAAGAAGACTCATTGAACTTAACACTTTTCTCAATATATAGCTCATGAGAAGTAGGATTCATCAATCAATATCCCTTCATGCCATCATGATACCGTATAAAGATATAAGGTTTGGATTGTGGTTCCAAGGCCTTGCGTTTATTCTTGGGAATCCAAGCCATAGCCTTGGATCCGAAGACTTGAAAGTGCTCAACATCAGGCTTGTGTCCAAACTAGTCTTCAAAGGGTGCCATCCCTCTTACTACCTTGTGTGGAACACAGTTCTGAATTTATTTTGCACAATTCACTGCTTCAGCCCAATACTGAGGAGGAAGAGACTTCGAGTGAATCATAAAAGTGGGCATCTCCTTAAGAGTATGGTTCTTTCTTTCTGTGACTTTATTCTGTAAAGGGATATAAGAAACTGTATGCTGCAAAGAGATCCCTTCAGAAGTACAAAAATCCATGAACCTGTTGTTTGCATATTCACCTCCATTTTTGGTTTGAAGAACCTCGATAGACCATTCCGCTTGTTTCTCAACAAGAGCCTTAAATTCTTGAAAATGTTCAAAGACTTCAAACTTAAGCTTAATAAAATATACCCAAGTATATCGTGAATAGTCATCAATGAAGGTTAGCACATAAAGAGCTCTAGTAAACAAAGGAGAAGGAAATGGTCCGGAAATATCATTGTGAACAAGATCTAAAGGGTGAGTGGCTCTCTAGGATTTTCCTTTGTCAAATTTCTTTTCAGGATGCTTTCTAAGGGTACAACCCTCACAAATACCCTTAGAAAACTTGACGCGAGGAAACCCATTAACCATTTAATTTTGGCTGCAATTATTCAAGGTAGCGATAATTTAGATGTCCAAAACACTCATGCCATAGCTTACTAACCTCATTTACATGAGTTGAGCAAGTCAGTGGGCGTAGAATTAGAAGTAAAGTGGTAAAAGGCATATAACCATGAATGGTGATCAACCTTTCCCTTAGCCACTGTAGTGTCATTGTTAAGCTCACGAAATAATCACTGAATTAGGACCAAATTCCACTCACATTCCTTCACCAAGGTGAGTAATTTGGTAAACCGATAGGAGATTAGTAGAGAGATCAAGAACACTCAACACTTGGTTAAATGTTCCCCCCATCCATCTCTACCGATCCACTATTAGAAACTCGACACTATCGTGTCATTACCCATCGTGATTTGGGACATTCCACAAGGTTTGATGTTGGAAAACTCAACATAGCGAAGAACCCATGTGGTATGCAAGGAACCATGAAATCTATAATCCATGTTGATGAAGGAGAAACTCTGGATACAAGGGATTTTCCTTTCTTCTTATCATTGAATTTAGCACCTTTTATAGTAGAAGACTCGGCCTTTGGAGCACTTTGTTTTATGGATTCAGGAACACTTATTTTGTTCTTCTCAAGTAAATTGAGATAAGGTGATCAATTTGTTTTCTGATACACATAGTGTTTCTCATCATGACAAGACTTCTTGTAATAGGAACAAAAATACCTATCCTTTTCTGTGCTCTTAGGCTCATAATTTGAAGTGTTTGTGTCAATTTTAGGTTTAGTATTAGTTTCTTTCTTAGGTTGATCCTTTGTTTCTTTCTTCTTTTCAGTATTCTTTCCCTTGCTAGTACTTTCTACAAGGGCATGTGACTTGGACTTGAGAGACCCCATTTGAATGAGTTTGTCATGTTTCTTGAATGAGTTGGGATGAAAAACAGTTAAAGGAGGGCATAGTCCAAGTCCTCTGCCCAAAGCATACTTTTGTAGCATAGAAAGTTGACACGAAGACAGAAATATTCGGGACCTAGCTTAGAGAGAATCAACAAGATCAGTTGAGAATATTTCTTCTCTACTTGACATTCCTTTAACAATGATCTAGTGTGGACAAACTTTGAGAAGAATGCTTGTAGGTTTTAAAAATCACTAGGATTTAGCCCTAGTAACTGTGACACAAATCTAAATATTCATTCACTATCTGATCTCCATAAAACACAACAACTTGAACATGTAAAGGAGATAAAACATTCAAAGAATACAACAATAAGAATGGAAAGGTAAGGAGATACAACAAAACAATGCAAGGGTTGAAAGAACACCAAAAAAATACATTTTATTTCTCTTAGAATATGTACAGTCCATTACAATGATGAAATACAGGAACAAATAAATTTACTAGGCCCATGTTAAGGCTTACAACTCATTGTGTTGATAAAATAAATGGTAGTGTTTCCCCACATCCCATAATATCCCCCCTACTTCTCAAATGAGAAGTTTACAATATATAGAAGAAAGTGGAGGAGAGAGAGAGAGAGATAATCCTGTATTTCCCCCTTCACCCACAAAAATAAGTCATTGAATGACATGCAAACATCACAGAGAACCTACCAAATCCCATACCTCCATGTCCTTTAGCTTGTTGGACAAGAAATATTCCCATACTGCATTAAATTATGGTGGGTGGTTTCCTGGAAATATTCATCTCATGCTAGAAGTGTTTTTTTCATTTTTCACCAATTTACCCCAATCCAAACCTGATTTTCATGAATCCATAGTGAAGAGATTAATGAGACATTTCTAGAAAGTCCAATATTATAAAATTGTGAGCACTAGGGAGTAAGTTATGGTCATTCAATTTTATGAAGTAGCTCTGCTTGACTTACGGGTTCTCGAGACTTCATTACTTTAAGCTCCATTGGGCTCTAAATGCTCACTACTCTCCTTTGAATTTCCTTTGTTCTACGGGTTTCCAACATGAATTTACTCATTGGTTTGTGATCCCTTACTATTTCATAGCCATGGCCCATCAGATCCCTGTGTCACTCCCTCGTTATCGACTTGAGTGTTTTTTGAGTTACTTTACTCACATTTTAGGATAGCCTTTACTTCACATTTAGAGATAGTCGAATCTCCGCAATACTCCTTGCTTCATTGCCTTAGTTATGTGGGATTTATGGAATACTTTACTTGTGGGTTTTGGAGAGATTTAATTATTTCCTTTCAAGAAGTAAAGGAGTCCTAGATTTGCACATAACTCCTCTCACCACTTTGATTCTTTGTGGGTTTTTTGGGATTAATTGACTTAGGAATGTGAGTGGGAATTCCTTCAAAGTAGTTTCACATAAAAACTCTGCAACACTCTACCTTTTTCCTTAGCATTTCAGGTTAACACATGTTCTTTGCTCGCTCCTTTGTTGTGGGTTTCTAGGGTGCCTTGACTCAGGCATGCAGGAGTGCTTTTCTTATTACTTTAGTAGTAAAACAACTCTAAAATCCCGCATCACTTCTTCCACCAATTTCCTTGTTTTCTGAATATTTGGGACTACTTAGATTTACTCGGGTTTACGAGGTGTCATTACTTTGGAGATGATATGAGTTTCAAACCCTAATTTCTCTCCATCTCCTTCGTTGTGTGTTTGTGACTAGACTTTAGTTTTCAGTTTTGAGCCTCCATTACTCCACAATTTCTCCCCTTGATTTTCCCTCACTCCCTGTTTTGTTGTTCTGTGGATTTTTGAGATGCTTTAAATTTTTTTTTCCTGGGCCATTTCCCCACACAAATCTCCAACCCGTCAAGTTTCTCAGCCATGAACTCACCGAGTTACTCTAACTCTACCTCATTTTAAAACCTTTTTATAGTTTTCTTCCAAATTTCCCTAACTGTTTGGATTTTTCTTGCAATGGGGAGTTAGGAAAAATGAAGTAGAGTGCCCCCAAGCCAATTTTCCCAATTTTAAACATTTTTTACAATTCTTTGGAAAAGTGTTTAATTTTGAAGCCTAAGAGAAAGGTAATGTGCCAAAAATGATTCCAAGCTCCCCAAAATACTCGAAACTTGTAGATTCTCCATTAAAGCTCCATAAACTACTCAGGCCCATTTTTTCAAGTTGTACATTTTTTCATGGGGTAAAAATAGATAAAAATTTGGGGACTCATGGGGACATGTGTTTGCTAGATGAGTTTTTCAGTGGCCTTGAAGCATCCATTGGGCATGGATTCAACTTGGTAACCATGAAACTGATCTGATACTTGAAATACAACCCCTTGAATTTGCATTAGGAACTGCCGAACTTGGATTTTATCTACTAACTGCTAAATTGACCATTCACATCATAATAAATATTATGAATAAGGTTTTATGTGAGTGGAAAATTGTTTTGAATCTTAAAATTCATCTCTATCCTCTATAAGTGATTTGTTGAGAGTGAATGAATGAGAATATAAAGATATCCCAAATCTGATTTATTCCAAGTATGAATAGCTAAACTAAACTAATTTCTTAGAAAGAATGAAACATTGCAGAGATTTAAAACACATGTTGATTTAATGGATGTACTTGGAGCTGTTTAAACATTTCTTCCCATGAACACTTCCAATGAACTTTGCAACAACGACAGTGAAAAAAAACTATATACAAAAGGGAAATTCATACATGTTCCAAGTGGAAACAAGCAGAGTGTGCATAATTTACTTCATTTGCTAAAAAAACCTACCTACTCTACTCTAAGTAGAGGAAAAGGAGTCTAAAAAAACCCTGCAATAGGTTATGAGAAGTAGCCTCCCTTCATCACAAAAGGTGTCCATGTGATATGTTTGGCAAAAAAATCACATGGTGGAAATGCAAACATACCTTGTACTCCAAAATTATTCCAAGTATCAATTAAAAACAAGATGAATACCTCCTTAATATGATCTGCATTTTGTTGGAGGAATTATAACTAACCTTTAGTACTCTGAATCTCTTCCCCATATTTTGAAGTGAACATGACTAGTTATGACTTCGATTTTGGCTCTAAACTAGCCAAATATTTGATTGGGTACGATTTGATCCTTGAATTTTTCCCATATTCCTTGTATGTATCTCCATGAATAAAGCCACAAGGAGAATTCTCTTCCTTTTCCTTGTGATTGAGTGAGTTTAGAAGCTGATTTGAAATTTATTTTTCTTCCACAAACACCTCATCTTCTGCCCCGCTGAATGATTTGGGAATGGTGTCATCATCCTCCTTTTATCATCAACATGAAACTCTTCATGATTGGTTACAACATATAATGAATTTCTTGGTGAAACACTAAAACTAGTTCAAAATTATTGCTCACTTGGGAGTTTCTCCTCCTCTTCTTGAAGACCAAACTGATATGTATATTTGATTTCTTCATCCAACACTAATTTTGAAAGATAAAAATCTTATACTTTCTACTTTTGAGGAATGCTATGGGCATAAAGTTTTTCTTCAAGGTTCTCCTACAATCAGGATTCATCAATCAAATCAGGTTCAACAAAAGATAAAGGGAGAGATAGGTCTAAATTTTCATCACCAAAAGAAAGCAAGAAGCTTTCTATGATTTATTATTCATTTAGAACCTTTGAATATGATTTATTATCCTCCATGTGCTCCTATTCATTTGGATTTTGAGCTGATTATTCCTTCTCTTTTGAATTTGCAAAATGTGATGAATAGATAACTTATGAGAATATGGTGCCAACATGCACACTACATTTTAAGCTTAGAGACTTATAGTCATCTTCATAATTTTCTTGTTTTGTTAAAAAATTATCTTTCACCACTTGTTCTTCAGTTCCAACTCCTTTGGAAGGACTATTCATTAGTGGCATTTGATTGAATTGAAACTTTGCAACCCAATTCTTAAAATTTTGCACAAGTTTCTCTCTTCTTGAATCTTCAATTTTCTTCCCTCCTTGACGGATTTTCTAATTTTGTTCTTCCCAAAATGGGTTTGGGATTGCAAGAGAAGGGGTGGGTTGGAATTTAACTAATTTTTTCAATGCTTTTGGGGAAGGGGAAGGTTTTTCAATTTCTTCTTATGGAGGGGATTGAGGTTTGGAAGGAAAAAGGATAGAGAAATGAGATCCTAAATGGGGGAAGCGGGTAGAAACTTAGGAATATGACAAGTATGTTGAAATGGTGTAGGTTGGGAAAGAGGAATGGGATCGATGTGAGATGGTAGTGTAGGAATTCCCCATTGATAGGGTTAGCTAACACTAGATTCATGAGCCTCCATATTTTTAGCCCACTCTTCAACTTGAGTCAATGTTTGTATTATAAGCTATAGCTTTTTTTAAGAATTGAATTTACTTAGTATAGGGCCAATCCATGGATATGGAACTCTGAAACCAATATGAGTTGCCTTCATTCTATTCTTAATCCTTATCTACACCATGCTCAGCTCCAACTCTTGAACCTTTCTATATAAATCAACATCTCTGGGTGTGGGATGACATCCAAAATATGCATACTCCTACTCTTGAACAAATCCATAGTTGGTGGATGAAAAAACTACATTACATTTGGCTCATATGGATGTGCATACTAATTTTTATTTTTTCCATAGAACTTGTCTAGAGGATTGTTATAACAAGCTGGAGATGGATTTGAATGGCATTGTTGCCACTCCAAATGGGGATCCCATGATGGAAATGAAGTCATGATTGCAAAAATTCATGAATGGAATAATATGGAATATATGTAAGGAAAAATGGATGGAATGGAAACAAGAAGAGGTCTGCAACTCAGAAAATGGGTTGTTTGGATCAATGGAGTTACCAGATGTGCTTGAACATGCCTTCAAAGGTTGATATTTCAATAAGAACACACCAACTTGATGAAATGGAGATGTAAAGCTCCTCAATCTTATCCCACTGGGTGTGCTAAAAATTTTATCAGATGATATTCTCAGAGCAGTGAATAAATTCTTTCAAACTGGAGTTCTTTTGAAAGAGCTGAATAACACCCACATTGTGTTGGCACCAAAAAAAATGGATACGAAAGACTTTAAAGATTTCAGACCCATCATCCTTGTGAATGTTATCTATAGAATTTTTACCAAAATCATTGCTACCAGGCTTCAATGCATTATGAATGATTTAATTTCAAGGCAGCAAAATGGATTCATTAAAGGTAGGATTATCCAAGATGGATTGATTATGGTTCATGAGACCATACATTCTATGGAGAATAATAAAAAAGTGAATATGGTGATTAAGATCAATATGAATAAAGCCTTTGATAAGGTCTCTTGGGTTTTTCTTGACAAAGTCTTAATTAAATTTGGTTTTCTAACCAAATTTAGTAAAATCGTTAAGGCTTGTATCTCTACGGTCAGATTCTCTATGGTGGTTAATGGGGAGCCAGTGGGATTTTTCACAAGCAGTAGAGGACTAAGACAAGGGGACCCCATCTCCCCACTACTCTTCATTATTATGGCAGACAGTCTTAGTAGAACTATTGGTAAATTAGTCATTGACCATTTTTTGAAAGGCTCAAAGCCCACTTCCATCAGTCAAGCTGCTTCTCATCAGCAATTCACGGATGATACAATCCTCCTTTTATTGGCTTCTATCATTGAAGCTAAGGCTATCAAGGCTATTCTACAACTTTACAAGTCTGCTTCTAGGTAAGAGATCAATTATGATAAAATCTCCATTTTCTTCTTCAACACTCTTGAGAAAAGACAACTTAAAATTGCTAAAATTCTGGGCTATAAAATAAGTGCGCTTCCAGCCACTTATTTAGGGCTCCCTCTCGGCACTAAAAAAGTCTCTAACAAGGTGTGGGATGATCTATTTGTGAGATTTCAAAAAAAAAAAATGGCTGGTTGGAAAGGAGCCATTTTATCTAGTGCTGGTAAGTGCCTGCTCATAAAAAGCACTCTTCAAAATCTACCTATCTATATCATGTCTCTTTATAAGATCCCTGCTACCTTCAGAGAAAGAATTGAGAGGATTCAGAAAAATTTCTTATGGCAGGGCATGGAGGAGAAGTTTAAATTTCATTTAGTTTCTTGGGATAAGATTTGTACTCCTAAATCTATAGGAGGACTGGGAATAAAATACCTCAAGAAAATGAATGAGGCTCTCATTGTGAAAATGGGCTAGAGAATGCTTTCTGAGAAGTAACCATGGATATATTTAATTAAGGATAAATACCTTAATCAACAAGCTATCTTTTCTTTTCTTCATGATGAGCACCTTCCCTATGGTTCCATTTTTTGGAATAATTTAGTAGAGATTTCATTAAACAAGGCAGTAAATGGAAAGTGGGAGATGGCTGTGATATAAAATTCTGGGAGGATAACTAGTTTAATGGCAGCCTTATGGACAGATTTGGGATGGTCAAAGATAGTCTTGAAAACAAGTATGACACTAGAATTAAGGATTATATTGAGAGAAATGGCAACAATAAGAAATGGAAAAAACTTTCTGTGGAGAGAAATGATCTGATCCAAAATATTTCCTCCCTTCAAGACCAGTTAGATCTTATTCCCTTAAGTCAGCTGGATGTTAAGGATGAATTGGTTTGGAGTAATTCTATTGATGGGGACTACTCTGTCAAAACTGGGTATAATAATTTCTTTGACAATAGTCAAACTGAGTTTAAATGAAGTAGAATTTGGATGACTGAGTTAACACCTAAAATAATTTTTTTCTTTTGGCTGGCTCTTAGAGACAGAATTCTTACCACTAACAACCTGATAAGAAAGGGTTTCATAATGCCTAATAGATGTCATATTTTTAAAAAAGACTCTAAGGATATCATTCATTTGTTTATCCGTTGTGATTATGCTACCAGAATATGGAGTGTTGTCCTCTCTAATTTTAAAGCTTTTTGGGTGATTCTGAAGGATTTCAGTCAGCTTTGGACCCAATGGAGCCCACCTTATAAACATTGTGTTGTTAGAAGGCTCTGGAATCTGGTTATTCCTCGTATTATTTGGAGGATATGGAAAGATAGAAATGATATTATCTTTAGAAATAAAACACAGAATTTTAAGCTCATTATTGGTAAAATTTCTAATGATATTAAAGAAAATATTACTAGATTTAAACCCCCCAAGAACAAGAGTTATCCAGAAAATGAAGAACATATCTTGTCCCACTGGAAGATTAGAGCTAACAATATCTAGAATAATTCCGAAAATAGTATTGATAGATATTTGATTCATTGGAATCCTCCTGATCTTAACTGGTATAAGTTGAATTTTGATGGGGCCTCTAAGGGTAACCCTGGAATTGTAGTGGGGGGTGGAGTGATCTGGGATCATAAAGGTAGTTTGATTGCTACGTATGCTAGAAAATGGGAATTCAAACTAATCATTTTTCTGAAGCATTATCTTCTTTATGGGGTCTTAGAATTGCTTAGACTCATAATATCCAAAACCTTATTCTTGAAGGGGACTCGCTTAATATTATCAATCATCTAAATCAGTGTTTTCCTCCAAGTTGGAACATCAAGGATTTCATCTTGGAATCCATAAGTATTTTCCAAACCTTCAATAACATTCAGATCAAGCATACTTACCGGGAGGGTAACAAGGTGGCAGATGCATTGGCTAATTATGGCATAAATGTTAATCACATGATTTGGGATAATAAAGATAACATGCCTGAACATCTTCAAAGCAGCATACAAGTGGATACTTATGAGGATGAAAATTCGAGGTATGAGATATGAGCATTGGGAGTGGAACTGCAATAATAAAACTCCCACACGTGCTGATTTTAAAACAACACTCAAGCATATCTTGACGGGAAATCAAGATTATATGAAGTATAATGAGACCTTAAAGTGGATATATATGAAGAATATAGATGCGCATACGGGAAATATTGAGATCTCAATAGCTTTTAAATAGGACTTTACGGATTTCCAAGTCATTACTAAGGATGATGATGAGTTGGAGTGGGCTTCTAAAAGGATTAAAGTTCACACATGCTGATTTTCCTAGGTACATAACAGTTACTCAATATTCGTGGGAACTAATGGCTATCCTAGTGATCATTCTCATCACACAGAAATTAATAGTGAAAGACAGACTGGCATCTACGACTGCTATAGACCTCCACATAAGGATTTTGAAAATTTTATTTGCAAAAACTTAGGCACGGTGATTATGGGAGGAGCCCCTTGCCAGATAGAGCCCAGCGCAGATCCAGAATGGAAAAGTAATGAAGAACTTCGGAATCTTCTCAGACAGGGAGGCATCACTAATTTTATTGAGAAGATTTAGGGCCATGACCAAAGTATTTCCATTCATTTTGTGAAGGATTGGAAGGATCACATTGTGGATTATGGAGGGAAAAATATTTTGATCACTGAGGAGTTAATAGCCGAGGCTACTGGCCTTGGCATGGATGGGTACCATTTTTTTAATAAAAGGATTGACAGAGGTGATGAGGAGAGGAAGTTTGTTGAGGGTAATGAGAAGTTGATCTTTGTCATGGTGGGCCTATAGGTCAGTTCTATCCCTCCGCTTTTTGATGAGTCACCCACATGATGGTGTGTTACATTTCTTTGGAGGGGAGATTCGTCACTGTGCCCTCTAAGCATCTTGTATTCCTCAATCACTTCCGTAGGAGTTTCACGGTATGCTTCCCTCACTATCTGCTTAACTCTCTTGAGTGCTCCATTTTGGAGTTTCAAAAGCATACGTGTGTGGTTCCGCTGCATCAGGGTCTCATCTTCTTGTTGCATAAGCTTTGTCTTCTTAGGTCTCCTGGTATCCCTCCTCCCCTGTCTCTGTTCCTCCTCTACCCAGTGCAGTTGCCACTAGCCCCATTTCTTCACCTTCTGCCCCTTACACCACTGTTGTCACCCCTCTACCTACCTTCTCAGCTCCCTCTATCATCCCCCCCACCTCTGCTCCCACCCCCTTCACTTCCACTTCATCCAGACCTGTTACTAGGTCTTCTAGAAGGCTGAACCTTGATACCCCTGTTGTGGGGAATGTTCCTCAGGAGTTATAAATTACCCATAACCTCCTGCATATTAGTAGTACTAGTTCATAGGAGGCACACATTCGAGAGCTCCAAAACAAGGCTGGAAGCCTTAGAAGCCGACATGATGCTACTGAAAGAAGAGGTAAAAAACTTGACAAAGCAAAAAGGTAAGAGGAAGAAGGAGGAGGAGGCTGTCATTGATAATAAACAGGTTGAAGACATATACAAAAAGATGAACTCCTTAGATAACCATTTAGGGAAGACCAAGACTCGCCATGATCATAATATGGCTATTTTTAATGCAATTGAAGAGTTTATTGAGCAGCATGTCCACAGTGTCTCTAATCTTAGCAGAATTCCAGCAACTCTTTGGGGTACAGAAGAGGAAAGCAAAAGGACCATTGAATAGCTGGATGTTACTGACTCTACCCACATGACGACTTTGGCTATGTTCACCTCTTGGCAGAATATCAAAACCAAAATTGACAAAGCCGCCACGAAGTAATTTTGGATACTCTTGTTGCGCTTCTCTGTATTTTTTACTATTTTTTTATTGTTTTTTAGCTGCTCTTCAGCAGTGTTCATTCTGGTTTGTTTCGTTGGGGTAACTACTCTTGGACTGCTTGGGGTTTCTATGTCTCAAATGGATCTTGATCCTTTTTTTTTGGTTCTCATTCCTATTCTGGCTTCTAGGCCCTCTTTTGTACACAAGGGTATAGTAATCAGCTTCCTACACACAAGCACACTTATTAACAAAAAAAAGGGAAAAAAATAACAAAGCATAACAATGACTGAAAGAAACACATGAAAGGGAAATCTAATCTAAGTGGAAATAATTCCTTATTACAAACACCAAGAAGCTTATTTATAGTAGGGCTTCAACCTACTCCCATTGAAGTAACCAAGAAACATGGTGCCATCCAGCTCCTACAATTGACATGCTCCTGATTCAAGTATCTTGGTTACTACAAAAGGTCCCAACCAATGCACTTTCAATTTCCCTGGGTGGTACACAAACTTGGAGTCATAGAGAAGGACCATCTTTCCAACTTCAAATGTCTTGTTCTTAATGTGCCTATCATGCCATGCCTTCTGTATCACTTTCTCAGTTTTCTGGATCTAACAGAAAATGGGGCATCTCTTACCTAACTACATTAGTTTGTCAATGCACTCTTCAATAGCTTGTTCATCATCTAAGTCCTCCTGCACAATACCCAGGGATGGTAACATGAATTCAATGGGTAGTACTGCTTCCACGCCAAACACCAACTGAAAAGGTGTGGCCTTATTCAACCTTTTATAAGTGGTCATGTAATCCCAAAGTACAACTGACACTTTATCATCCCAATATTTTCTTCCAACATCACATATTTTTGTCAATGTTTGTCCCAAGATCTTGTTGAAATCCTCTACAGTACCATTAGCTTGAGGGTGATAAGGAGTGGTTTTATGGTGATCCACCATAAACTTGGCCAAAAAATTATAATTATCTCATTCAAAAATGAGTCCCTTTATCACTTGTCAATCTTAATGGGCAGCCATACCTGCTAATAATGTTTTCCCAAAAAATCTTGTTGTTGTAGTTGTACAATCCTTTGTAGGTGTTTCCTTTTCCCACCTTGTCAGATAGTTTGTACAAGTAATAATGTAGTGTGCACCAGTCCTACATGTGGGTGGTGAAATAGGACCTACAAATTCAATATCCCACTTCTCAAAAGGTTCTGCACTTGTAATTGGTCACAATGACATCTCATCTCTATGTCCAGGTTTTCCAAGGTGTTGACAATGATCACATGCCTTCACATACTCCTTAGTATCCTTGTACAATGTCTCCCACCAAATTCCAGCCATAAGATCTTGTGCAGGGTAGCATCACCAATGTAATTCCCTCCTACTATTCCACCATGAGCCTCCTCCATAATAGCATCACACTCATGTTCCAGAAACATAATGGCAAAACTTCATCACGGCCCAATTTGTACAAATCTCCTCCAATCAACTGATAAGGTGTCACACGTATTGCAAGTTGCTTTTTCTCCAGAGTCTTCATTCCTTCAAGTGCCATACTCAGTGCACAAAAATACTACAATATCTTCCAAATTCTGTGGGTGCACGTGGTTCAATCTAAAAAATTGTGTATCGGACATAGTATCTTCAATGCTCTATGCATCCTCACCAGAATTAATCCTTGATAAATGGTCAGGCCCTGAATTTCTCTTACCTAGTTTGACAACAACTGTGAATTCAAATTCTTGAAATAGAAGTATCCATCTACATGTGCCCTTGCAAAATAGGTTTGTTGACTAAGTACTTGAAGCACCACATGATCTGTATAGAAAATAAATGGTTTCCAACAAGTACTTGTCTAAACTTATGCAAGCACATAGATCATAGACAAAGCCTCATGCTTAGTGGTCGTGTAATTCTGCTCTGTGGGTGTCAACTTCCTACTTGCAAAGAAAATAGGATGATCCACAATTCCTTCTCCTGGTTGTGCCAACACTGTGCCAATTTCCATGCCAGAGGAATCAACATGAACATGAAAAGGCTTATCCCATGAAGGAAAGTGCAAAATAGGTGCAGTAGTAAGCCTCTCCTTCAATGTCTCAAATGTTCTGTTGTTGCACATCACCCCAATAAAATTTACCTTTTGCCTTCAATAATTCTTCCAAAAGGTGTGGAAATATTTTCATAACCTTTTATAAGTTTCTTCTAGTATCCTGTGTGCCCCAAAAACATGCACAACTCACTTTGATTGGTAGGTTCTTCTAAGCCCAAGATCACAACTATCTTAGCTAGGTCTACCAACAATCCTTCTTTGCAAATGATGTGCCCAAAAAAGGTTCCAAAGGGTGTAGCAAAGATGCACTTCTTAATGTTGAGAGAGATGCTCAGCTATCTGCACCTCTCAAACATGAGCCTCAGATTATCACAATGATCCTTGACTAAGCCATATATTATCCAATCATCCAAATATACCTGTAAGAATTTATGAATAAAATCTTGAAATGCCTGCACAACAATGCGTGAGAACACTGCTGGCACATTTTTCAATCCAAAGGGCATAACTGTATATGAAAAACTTCCCCACTTAGTGGTGAAATTTTTCTTCTCCTAATCTTCTTTCATGATGTGCACCTGGTGATAACCTGAAAAACCATCTGTAAAAGAATATATCTCATGCCCAACAACTCCTTCAAGGATTTCTTCTATGAAAGGGGTGGGAAAAGGATCTATAACACATGAAGCATTTCAAGCTCTCTATAGTCTACACAAATCCTTATCCTCCCATCCTTATTAATGCTTATAACCATGGGGCTTACCCATTCAGATTCTTCAATAGGCTCAATAATTCCAGACTTGAGCATCTTATAAATTTCTTCCTTTGACCTTCATGCAGATTAGGATTCATCCTATAAGGCCTCTTCCTAACCGGGTGCATGCCTTCTTTCAAATTTATCTTCATCTCACCTAAAGAAGGATGCACACCTTTTAACTCATGATATCCCCATGGGAATAAGTCCTAGAAGTCACACAAGAGATCAATAATCTTTTCTACTTCCTTCTCTGACCAGTAATCACCAATAATGGCCTCCTTAGGCTCATCCTTCTATACCAATGTTAACCTTATTTGTCTTCATAGGAGCATGGTACATGTGTGCCTTCTCATCTATAGAATCCATTACCTCATGCACACCTTCAGTGTGGCTAACATCCAAATTATCAACTTCCTCATCATCAATCATATATACTAGTTTACCCTTTTCTTTTTCTTTCCAGGTGCAACCCATCTGTACCTCTTCTATCTCCTCAAGATCAAGGCACTCCTCAAGATCAGGTTCTCCAAACATATCTAGCATGAGCTCTTCAGCCTTCATGCTATCCCCCAAAGTGATGCACTTCATTATCTATAATGCTTCATGGACTGGAGGCTTAGTAGAAAAGTAATCAAAAGTTTGAATCATACATGTAGTCATCTCTTGCCAATTTGTAGTCTCCCTTTTTAGCTCAACATGGACATACCAGGTGTGTGCGCATTCACACAATGTGGAGTAGAACTTATGTACCCAAAGTGATGGTGGTAAATCCTCCTGGCCTTGCACCCATAGTCTCTCACAATTATGGATGTAATGAGAGGCTGAATTCTTACCATGAAATTCACAAATGTGTAGGTACATTGCTCTGAGTAAACCTAGTGGAAAAGGTGATTCTCACTTCTCACCACTCCAAGAGGTTATCTCTATGTGTTTCCCACCAGTGCACTATTGTCCCACACAAGGTATAGACCAACATGTTTCTTCTATCTCCTTCATTTGGCCACTGAGTCTCCATGGTGCACAAGAATGTATCAGGATTCCCTTCACCAGTATATCTTGGTACCTGAGCTGAGCCTAAATGCCTCACCATGCACGGCCTGATCATTATTTTGACTCTCCCTTGACTTCACACCCAACCATTTCATATGTTCCATGAGCCTAGTTATCACAAGTAACACTAGTAGTGTCACTTACATACTACACATCCTCCCACTGAAGAATGCCTTCTTTTGATGGTTCTAGATTCTTTGGATCACACACTGTCTGAGCATAGATTCTATTAAGATCTTCTTCACTCAAAGGCTCAACATAAGGCTCTACCTTCTTTTCAAATAGAGGTATAATCACACACTCATCCTTGTTCTCAAAACTGATGTATCTCTTGTTAAAGCACAAATCAACATTGTTTGCATAACACCAGGGTCACCCAAGTAATGCTGGAAAATTTGTCTACAAGCTCCAATACCTCAAAGTCTCCAGTAAACTTGGCTCCCTGAATGATAATAGATGCATCCTTTAGTACCCCAATAGGAATATCCTTAGTTTTATTTTCCATATACAACACATTCAAAGATGGCTAAAATGTAGGTCTTCCCATCTGATTCCATGCTTCCAGAGTGAGTACATTTACCTCAGCACCTGTATCTATCAAGATATTTCTTACTAACCAACCATCAATTACTGCATCAAGTGTGATCTCCTTGTCAAATTCATGGTCACAAGGTGGTAGATTTGCATGAAGTATCTTCCTCTCATGCTCAACTCCAATGCATGGTACCTTTTCTCAAAGCCATTCCCCTAGTAAATGGATGATATTCTCCTAAAGAAACATCTTACACACCTCTTTCAAGTCATCCACATCCTTCTATGGGAGCTCAACATTCTTTGCATGCTCTCTTGTGCATGCCTATTATTTTAAGCATTTTATTTCACCCTACAGATCCCTAATGACTCTCATAGTCTCTTGGTAGACTTCCTTCTGATGTGTCATGTCTGGATACTTAGCATGTATTACTTCCTCCCTCATAATGAGAGGTTTATTCTTCAGAGGTTTAGACATGCGTGTTGCCTCAGTGCACATTGTAACCAACATGGGTTAAAATTCTGGATCATTCATCTTCTTAGGCATCCATTGATCAACATTCACACATTGCACCTTGATCATCCATGCACCCTTGTCGTTATTCTTGTTTTACTCATGTGCTCATATAAGTCTAGGCACTCCTCCAACTTGCTTTCCACACCATGAGAAAGCTGTATTCTGAGGGAAATCTTGACTGGTAATGATTAAGGTGACCCGCAAGTATACAAATTTCCTCTAGTAAACCTACCTCTACCACCACCATGACCTCAGCCATGATATCCTCCTCGGAAGCCTCCATTCCTATTATCTCCATGGTTGTGCCCTTCATTATGTTGTCCTTCCTGCTCCTTGGATCCACTCACCACACTAGTCTGGCACACTCTATCTCAATGGCTTCATGGATGTGATCAATCAATCTATAGTCAATAGTGTCATGAGTATGGGACTTGAAAATCTTACAGTACATGGACACCTTCTTCTGGATCACATGCTACAAAAGAGGGAAATCCAAACATCATGGTTCAGGTGAAAAACTTCACAATCTAGTAATAATGTGTGCACAAAATGACTTACATGGGAAATTATCCTTAGTATGTCCCTCTACTTCACAATCTGTGCACCATATTCCACTGTGTCTCATGTGCTGAGTTGGAAAAAATATTCTCCAACTATTTTTCCATGGCTACAATCTGTGCCTCTAAGAATGGGCTCACTCTAGTATCAACACTTCCAACTACCTCAGTTTGTAAGGCTGCTTCCAAAGCCTCACGCGGATCAATATACGTCTTATGAGATAGAGCTCTATGGAAGGGAGTCAAAAATCCTCCAACAAACCATTGTGCATGCTGAATTTGATGAATGTCATAAGATAACTTAGACAACAGAGTCTTAAAACATGCATCATACTCCCTCACACTTTTAGATAGACCTTGTTTGATGTCCTTAAGCACATTGATGCTCTGCTGCTCAAATTTGGAATGTGAAACTCTACCAGAAATGTAGTGCACAAAGCATTATAATCCACCATAGTCTGATGTGGGTCATACTTCCTATACCAGCTATGCATGTGCCCTTGTAGTGTAGTAGAAAACTGACTTGCCTTCGTATCTGAAGCTGTAATTCCCTTAACATGCAATAGTAGTTTGTACTTATGCACATTCTTTGCTACATCTTCAATACCCTATATTCTAGCAGGTGGAGAGACATATCATACTAAACTTGAGGTGTCAATTGAAATGGTTGTTGATGTGGGTGGTTGATTGGTGGTGGTTGTGGTCCCTATGTCCACCAGATCCAGAACCAGAACCTCCACCTATTTGGCTGACCTCCTCACCTGATCCTCTAAATCCTCCTATGCCCCCTACTGTGGGTTGTGGTCCAGATGATGAAATTCCTTGTGTCCCAGTTTGTGGTACTAGAATAGGACACCAATGGTCTGTGTGGTCACAGCTACTACTGTAGTACTTCCAATGGTCTGCATGCCAACACTCTTTCCTGATGACACACCTGAAAAAAATCCTTACATAACACTCCAAACAATGGTGCATTGACTATGATGTCATGGGTACACTACTAACTTAATCTCCTGAATTCAACACAAAATGATATCTACCTCATTTTCTTATTTACCTACACTAGCCTGCTTCTCAATGACTACCTCTAGGATCTGGAACACCAAGCACAAGGGCTAGGTGGCTATGTGGGATCAGATGCACACCTGTGGTCCTCATTCTCTCCTCTGACGCACTCTCATCTGAAGCTGAAGGGGATTCTCTACTGTGCTTGCCTAAAGTTGGGAGAGTTTGATGATGTGGATCCTCATCTTCTATGAGAGCTTCAAAACCTTCACAATCCATCATCCTCATCAACTCTAGTGCCTTCTCAATCTCCCTTTGTTTATGCCATGTCCCTCTCTCACACTTCATTAAACTTGAGTCCATCTTTCCTCTCTCTATCTTTCTACTGGTAGGTACACCATCTTCTCCACACCTGCTCCTACCCCTGCACGGTGGGGGGTTTAGCTAGTCATGGGTGGGACTCTAAATCTAGTTCTATTATCAAAATCTTGATCGATAATGGTATAACACACAAGTATGATCCTCTGGGCTCACACAAGAATATGAACTCAGCTTCCCCTGGACACAAATAAGTAGAAATAATGTACTCCAATGTATAATTGTGCAACACTCTAGCCCACCAATGATCTACAACTCTAGTCCACTCCACATCAGCATCAACAAGAGTCTGGTAATCCTTTTACATCCAAATTTTCAGCCTATATCCCCAACACTTTCCTAATTCATATGCTTCCAACCACTCATACAATTCTACTAGAAAGAAGTTGAAGAATGTTTCATAGAGCTCATGATAAATATCTTCCACCCACTTCAATGTGCATTGAAATCAGGTCCAGTGCTATATCTCTTTGCAAACTAATCTTGACCATCTTCTACCCAACTTTCAATGCTCTCCAGAGTTAATTGATATGCCATCTATATGCAACATCCTGGAAAACAACTTTGAAAAGAGGTCCCAAAATGGAACCAAAATGTAGTCTTTATTTTTCACCTAATTGTTATGTGTGTTGTCACCTCATTCAGACAGATTTGAATGCTCACCCGAAGCACAAAGCTACCAGGTCCCTCCTTTGTGTTTTTTGTCAAGATGTTAGCATGCATATACATGATGACCATTATAACCAACCATTCAAGTACATAACATTATCATAATTCATATAGGAAACACATGTAATAAGGAAACATAAATATCATATAACAATAAGATCAATTGTAAGAACACCATGTAATCACCATATTCAGACACATCAATGACCATAATCCAACCACAATTATCCATTAATTCAAGAAATTACATAATAGAAGTTGATACATAACATCCAAAACATGTGTCAATAGAGTCATGTGCACATAGTATAATCACACAACATAACACTCTCTACATCACATGTGTCTTAAATAATGAAGTACCATAAGTATATATAGGGTGGGGACTTTCCCTTCACCTCCCATGCACTCCCCTAATAATAGGCCTCAAAATAGACAATATGCATGCTTGTGTACATCAACTATTAATAGATTATCCTATAAATAAGACTTTCTTAATCCTATTAATAGCCCTCCATGCATAGGTTTAACTTGCATGTGTTTCTCCAAAAATAGCCAATGCTTGATATTTTTAGCCTATCCCTAGAAAATTTTAGCTAAGTCCTCAACCTATTTCTTCTCCTTGCGGTCCCACATGCAACCCTTCTCACCATCCCACGTGATACCTCTACTTCCTTACATAGGTGCGTTCCTTCTTGTTATGATACTTAGTCATTTTATCATCCCAAAACCCTTAATGTATATGGGTCCATCACTAATATATAGGTTAATATTTAATAATATGAAATATTTATATTTCTATTATTAAATATGCTAACCTAGGTATATACTTTAGGTTAAATATTTAATATCATGAAATGATTATATTTCTAATATTAAATATTATAAACCTAGGTGTATGTGTCAACCATTTTAGGTTGAAAAGGTGGGTCGGGAGACATACCCGATCACCTTATATAAAAAGGACTTTAGGTCCTCATTTGATATATTCAGGAAATATATCAAAGGTGTGTAAATCAAGTGATTTGGTTTTACCCTTGGTAAATAGGGTTTCAAAGGAGGAGGTGATCTTACTGGATGTAAAATAAGTTCTCTGAAGTAAAATGTTATTTTCAAAGTGGTTTTTACCCTATTGGGGTTTTCCACTATAAATACTGTGTCACCTGTGTTATTTATTTCATGTAAGTATTTATTTATTTACTTATGTTATGATGTAATCTTTATTTAAATATTTTATTGTAACATTATGTAATATGTAAGTTGATTAAATCCATATTTATTAGAATCCTCAAATTCTAACATGGTAACAGAGCAGGTAAATTAAATAAATTAAGATCAAAGTTTTGTATTTTATTTATTTAATTTTTACGGGTTTTTTCAACCAACCCCAAAGGGTATTTAAAAAAAGGGCTAGTTTATTGTGGCCCACATGTGTGGTATATTTATTAAAATATTTGTAGTTATAGCCACATAAAAGTTTAAAAGTTTTTACCTTGTAAGAATTCTATAAAATATTTTACAAATATTTTCATAGTTTTAAATGTGTGCAGGGTAAAATTAAGAGTAAATGAAGGGAGGAGACAAGGTTCATGAAAATAGGGATTTGAATTTATTTCATTGGTCGGGTGAAATTACTTGTCCCCTCTGTAAAATATGTAGGTTAATCTATACTCTCATAAATCTACTTGCACCTGGTAAAATTCTTTTAACCTGGTCTGTCCTTTAAACCCCTTTAATAAGGGTTATGTGTTTTTTTATATAAAAAAATATACTATAGTTTATAATTTTTATGAACTATATGTTGTTTTTTATTTACATTCTATAAACTATATACCTTTTTTTTAAAAAAATGTATATATTTTTACATTATAAATTATAATAGGTTATTATAATGTGTTAAAATATAACCTCCCTAATATTATACAGAAGAAGAAATTCTGGAATTTCACATTCTGGAAATACACAGCAAGTTTTGGTTTCATTAAATTTGACGGTCAAATGACCGTCATGGTAGACCAAACATAAGACAATATGATGGTCATTTAGACGTCAAATTTAAGCTCGTAGGTTCTAGGAAACTTTCATTGTGTTAAAATTGACGGTCAAATGACCATCACGATAGACCAAAAAATAAGCCATTATGACGGTCATTTAGACGTCAAATTTAAGCTGGCCAGATTTTTGTCTACATTAATTTTTTTCAGAAATTTGAAGTTGTTATGCATTCTTAGGGGTCTCTTCTTCACTTCTATATGGTTGGAAATATTTTTATATAAATGTGGGGTATAATGAAGAGCCCTTTATAATGTAGGTTATTATTTTGATCATGGGAGGTTAATTAGTATGCATTGTAATGACAGAATTAGTTATGATCAAATATTTCTTTAGATCTATAAAATTTAGATCTGATTCTATTAAAAGTGTTGTTTTTATTATCGATAAATATGTATCTAACTCTATGGTACATTGTATATTATAATGGGGTGTGTTTTACAAGTTTAGGAAAATAATGGCATCCAACTATTTCTGTCTTGACAAAACCCAAATCCTGAATGAAACCAACTACAACATTTGGGTCAAAACAAATTTATGGCGAAAAAACTCTGGACGATTATTTCTGGATCTGAGGTTGCTCCCACCGGTTGTCAATTAACTGTAAATAACATGAATACATTCTTGCAACAAGTGCATGGGGTTCTTTCTATGATTCTACGCAATGTGAACAATGAGTACCTTTTACACATTGGTAATATCGAACATTTGAAAGAGGTATGGACACAACTAGAATCCATGCATGAAGGATACTTGGTATATCAAGGATAGTAATGAGAGTATAATAGCTGAAGGAATTCAAATAAATGTTCTGTATATTTTTGATGATTTCTCTTCTAAATCTTGTTTTATATCTCAAGTTTGAATAATTCAAAACTATGGCATGAAAGGTTAGGACATGTTAATTATCGAAGCTTATATGAAATGTCTAGATATAATCTAGTGAAAAGTTTACATGTGTTGTCTTCTTCTCTTGAAGTTACTTTTTAAATGCTTCTAAATGATGGTTTTGATTCTGATTTAGTAAATGGTCATGATGATGTTTTGATGATATAGATGTTTCTGAAACTCTTATCTTCCTAGATAAGAAATTAAATTGGGCTCAATCTATGTTAGAAAGTTCAAATCCTATTAACCTTAGGAAAATGACCAGAAGCCATGATATGTACCATGCATTAATTACCTTGTATGAACCTGAGCCGTGAAGTATTATAGGGTCTAGGTAGATATAAAAAGTAAAATATAATGTTGATGGTAGTATTAACAAACATAAAGCTAGACTTGTTGCTAGAGGTTTCACTCAGAAACCTGGTATTGATTATGTTGAGACATTTTCCTTGTAGCTAAAATGAGTACTATTAGGGCCTTATTTGCAATTGCCGCTCAATTTGGGTGGGAAATCCACCAAATGGATAAGAAAAATATTTTTTTGAATTGTGATTTAAAAGAAGAACTTTACATGTTTCAACCTAAAGGATTTGAAGAAACTGGTAAAGAAAACTATGTTTGTAAGTTGAGAAATCCTTGTATGGTTTAAAACAAGCTCTTAGAGCTTGGTATGTGAAAATTGTTTCCTTATTTAAACTGTTAGGTTTTGTTAATTTTTCTTCTAACAATGATATATTCATTAAGCAATAAGGCTCACATATTATCATTATATGTATATATGTTGATGATTTGTTATGTCTGGTGACAATTCTGATTTAATTCATAGGATTAAAGAGAAATTGAAGCAGTAATTTGAAATGAATGAGTTAGGTCTCTCACATCATGTTATTTGTATGATTGTATTTCATTCTATTGTTATTTTTCAAAACACAATATGCAACCATTGTATTGAAAAATTTCTTATGATTGATTGTAAACCATTTTCTACTTCAATGGAAGTTGGAATAAATATTGATCTTAAATTTGCATATGAAAAAGGTTGATCCTATTTTATATACACTGTTAGTTGATAGTTTGATTTATCTAACTATAACTAGATCAGATATTTCCTATACAATAGGAATTACTTCAAGGTTTATGTAGGAACCTTTTTTAGAGATCATTAGAATCTTGCAAAAAGAATTTTTAGATATTTGAAAGGAACAATCAATTATGGGTTGCATTATAATAAGAATGAAAATGCTATCTTATATGGATTTTGTGATTCTAACCATACTGATGTTGTGTTATAAAATATACTGGATATGTGTTCAAGTTTTTTGGTGTAGGAACCATTACTTGGAACAACAAATACAATCAACAGTCTTGAACATTTCTTCTACTGAGGCACTTTGAAGTACAATGGAAGAAGTAAAGAAGCCATGTGGCTGCAAACTCCTGTTGGTAGAGATACACATGGAAGCTAAAGGAAGTATTTCTCTTCTATGTGGTGGTTCAGAGTTGTATTACTCTTGATTAAGAATCCAGTTCAACATCAGAGGACATGAAGAACATTGAGATACATATACGCTTCACCCGTGAGAAGGTGCATAAAGTGATGAGATAAATCTCAAGTTCATGTTGACTGAAGAGATTGGTTGCTGACATCTTCACAAAGTCCCTAGTGCTGCAAAGTTTTACACTTTCATGAAAAGCTTGGATTGTCAGAGTTTCCATTGAGGGGGAGTGTGCATGACAATGTCACCTCCTAATGGAACTTGGTTTTTGTAAAAATACCTTTAGGTGTAAATTTGCCCAATTGTAAAAAAGACCTTCAGGGCATAAGTGTAAAAAGACCTTTTGGGCATGTATACCTCCTTGAGCTTATTTTTTAGAAAGAAGTGTAGAAAGATCTTAAAGGTTATTTCTTCAGTAAACTCTTTAGTGCTTATTGAGTTTACTGGTAAATATCCAGTACAAGTATATTGTTAAGGAGGTCCTTGGTTGTAAAAGTTGATCCTATATGCTTGGGTTCAATAACCTTTTATGAGAACCTGTGAGAACATGTAAAACTCACAAATCATACTTAGCCATGTATCATGGGATGATCTTTGGGATTCCAAATCCTTTTGTACCAAAAGGTAAATTGAGTATGATGAAGGTGCTATAATTCCTTCAACCAATATGCTAGCCTAAAACCTTTATGGTTTAAGGATTGTAAATCCTTTAGTGTACCATGGGAAGATAATCTATTGGCATATGTTATGTTATCCCACTTAACATTAAGGGGGAGTGTTGGAACATAATGATTAAGTGGTCTGGCCAACCCTTAATGTATATGGGTCCATCACTAATATATAGGTTAATATTTAATAATATGAAATATTTATATTTCTATTATTAAATATGCTAACCTAGGTATATACTTTAGGTTAAATATTTAATATCATGAAATGATTATATTTCTAATATTAAATATTATAAACCTAGGTGTATGTGTCAACCATTTTAGGTTGAAAAGGTGGGTCGTAGGAGACATACCTGATCACCTTATATAAAAAGGACTTTAGGTCCTCATTTGATATATTCATATATCAAAGGTGTGAAATCAAGTGATTTGGTTTTACCCTTGGTAAATAGGGTTTCAAAGGAGGAGGTGATCTTACTGGATGTAAAATAAGTTCTCTGAAGTAAAATTGGTTATTTTTTAAAGTAGTTTTTACCATATTGGGGTTTTCCACTATAAATAAAATGTCACAGTGTGTTATTTATTTCCTGTAAGTATTTATTTATTTACTTATGTTATGATGTAATCTTTATTTAAATATTTATTAAACATTATGTAATATGTAATTTGATTAAATCCGTATTTATTAAAATCCTTGCAAATTCTAAATGATGTAATCATCTAAACACACATTAATACCATTCACACACACACACACACATTACACACACACACACACACAAGATATCATTTGCAAATTAAATCAAAAAAATTGAACCTTGAAATGTTACACCTTCTTAAAAATCATCTAACAGCATGCCTCCATGTTTTTTTGACACATGTTGAGCAAGTAGGAGATCAAATTTGAATAGAAATTCATATGTGAACTTTTCCCAGTTTTACTTTGCAAAAACCCTTGCAGATTAGTTTGTCAAAATTAACCTATCAAAATTCATCGATTTCCTAAAATAATGGTTTTTTTTCGTAGAGGGAATTGAGAGATTTCCAGAAAGTCCTCGTTTTACCAAAACGGAGTTCTCTACCAAAAGATATGTACCATTTGAAGTTCTAGTGGAACTTGGTTTGCAATTAATCTAACTGCCCAAAAATCTAAATTTTGAATTTTTTAGAAAAATTTAAATTTTCAACTATGGAAAAAATTTAAAATTTTAATTTGGGATCGAGAAAATTTCTCCATTTTTCTCTGCCGGCCGCAACCAATCAAAGGCTACCATGTGTCCTCTTGGGGCTACGGCGTAAGCACGGCTTCCTTTTCAATCCTTAGCCTTTTTAAAATTTTGGAAAAAATTTTCATTTTAGCCCCACCAGCTCGTGGCCAATCACTACTAACGTGGTAACTTGGGTGCTAGTGGACTGGCAAGACCCATTTTACCATTTGTGAATTTCTGCCCTTGGGAAAATTTGGCAAAATTTTCCTACGGCCCTTCTTTCCCCGCCCCACCTCAGGTTTTTCCTCTTCCGCGGGCGCATAACCCACACATCCCTTTCTTCCTTTTTCTCCGTCATGCAAAGCACAATATATTCCTGCCACTCCACCCTTTCCTTTTCCCTCTTTCACCTTGGACTAGACCTCGACACATGTTCATCGGGGACCCACGGAGGCGCGGAAGAAATTAAATTGATGATGGATTCTGAATCGAAATTTCTGGGGAAAATTTTTCTAAATGAGCCAATCTGCGACCCACCAACCTTCCAAAGGGAATTTCACCCTTGCATGACACGTGTCCCCCTTGGGAAAATTTGATCCTTTAACTCCGCCAGACCATATCTAGAGTTATACTAGGAGTTAGGAGGACTTCTTTGTATCACCGGAACGGTGAAAAAATTTCCTATCCATCGGGAGTGGTTTAGGGAAATTTTGAAAGCATTAAGTATGAGAAAAATCCTATTGTTACGTTTAGGCTTTTCTCGAGAGTAGGAATGGGGGTTAATTACTCCCTGAACCTAACTAGAACGGAAATCTAACCCTAATAATTAGAACCTTGTAAACTTGAGAATAGTTATTAATGGAAAAATGTGTTTTGGTGAATTGGTGTTGTTCTGGAACCTGCTAATGGAAACTGATGTCTTGTAACTTTGTTGTATGGAAACTTAAAAAAAAGCTTGGTATCCCATAATTTTTTGGCTAACCCTAGGTTGTTCTTGGGTCTCAAGTGGTTTATTTGAAATAAGGCACATATTATGATTATATGTATATATGTTGATGATTTTCTTATGATTGGTGATAATTCTGATTTAATTCATAGGATTAAAGAGAAATTGAAGCAGTACTTTGAAATGAATGAGTCGGTCTCTCACATCATGTTCTTCATATGACTGTAGTTCATTCTATTGTTATTTCTCAAAACACAATATGCAACCATTGTATTGAAAATGTTTCTTATGATTGATTGTAAACCATTTTCTACTTCAATGGAAGTTGGAATAAATATTTATCCTAAATCTGCATATGAAAAAGGTTGATCATATTTTATATACGTTGTTCAGTTGATAGTTTGATTTATCTAACTATATCTAGATCAGATATTTTTTATACAGTAGGAATTACTTCTAGGTTTATGCAGAAACCTTTTTTAAAGATCATTGGAATCTTGCAAAAAGAATTTTTAAATATTTGAAAGGAACAATCAATTATGGGTTGCATTATAATAAGAATGAAAATGCTATCTTATATAGATTTTGTGATTCTAACCATACCGATGTTGTGTTATAAAATATACTAGATATGTGTTTAAGTTTTTTGGTGTAGGAACCATTACTTGGAACAACAAAATACAATCAACAGTCTCTATTTCTTCTACTGAGGCAGAGAAGTACAATGGAAGAAGTAAAGAAGCCATGTGGTTGCAACAGATGTTGGTAGAGATACACATGTAAGCTAAAGGAAGTATTTCTCTTCTATGTGGTGGTCAGAGTTGTATTACTCTTGATTAAGAATCCAGTTCAATATCAGAGGATGAAGAACATTGAGATACATATACGCTTCACTTGTGAGAAGGTGCTAAATGATGAGATAAATATCAAGTTCATGTTGACTGAAGAGCAGGTTGTTGACATCTTCACAAAGTCCTTGAGTGCTACAAAGTTTTTTCACTTTCCTGAAAATATTGGATTATCAGAGTTGCCATTGAGGGGGAGTGTGCATGACAATGTCACCTCCTAATGGAACTTTGTTTTTGTTTAAAAACCTTTGGACATATGTAAAAGACCTTTGGAAAAGTGTAAAAAAAGACCTTCAAGAAAGTGTGAAAAGACCTTTGGGCATGTATACCTCCTCAGCTTCTTTTTTAGAAAGAAGTGTAGAAAGATCTTAAAGGTGGTCTTCAGTAAACTCTTTAGTTCTATTGAGTTTACTGGTAAACATCCAGTACAAGCATATTGTTAAGGAGGTCCTTGGTTGTAAAAAGCTCCTATATGCTTGGGTTCAATAACCTTTTATGAGAACTTATGAGAACATGTAAAACTCACAAATCATACTTAGCCACTGATCATGGGATGATCTTTGGGATTCCAAATCCTTTTGTACCATAAGGTAACTTGAGTATGATGAACATGTTATAATTCCTTCAACCGATATGCTAGCCTAAAACTTTATGGTTTAAGGATTGTAAATCATGTAGTGTACCACGGGCAGGTAATCTATTGGCATATGTTATGTTATCCCACTTAACATTAACGGGGAGTGTTGGAACATAATGATTAAGTGGTCTGGCCAACCCTTAATGTATATGGGTCCATCACTAATATATAGGTTAATATTTAATAATATGAAATATTTATATTTCTATTATTAAATATGCCAACTTAGGTATATACTTTAGGTTAAATATTTAATATCATGAAATGATTATATTTTTAATATTAAATATTATAAACCTAGGTGTATGTGTTAACCATTTTAGGTTGAAAAGGTGGGTCGGAAGACATACTCGATCACCTTATATAAAAAGGACTTTAGGTCCTTATTTGATATATTCGGGAAATATATCAAAGGTGTGCAAATCAAGTGATTTGGTTTTACCCTTGGTAAATAGGGTTTCAAACGCGGAGGTGATCTTACTGATGTAAAATAAGTTCTCTGAAGTAAAAGGTTATTTTCAAAGTGGTTTTTACCCTATTGGGGTTTTCCACTATAAATATTGTGTCACCCGTGTTATTTATTTCCTGTAAGTATTTCATTATTTACTTATGTTATGATGTAATTTTTATTTAAATATTTATTGTAACATTATGTAATATGTAAGTTGATTAAATCCATATTTATTATAATCCTCAAATTCTAAACGAAGAAGGTTGTTTAACAAATTAAGAAAATTAATAATTGAGAATTACTTGATTTTTTAGCCTAGGATCTTGTGCATCAATCTTAAGATGAAATTAGGGATGGTATTAATTTACCTTGATCATGCACAACATGATTCTAACATGAGTCATGGGTTAGTATGGGGTTTAAAAAATGTTAAGCCAAAAATAAACATGATGTGATAATGAAAAGCACTTAAAGATGCCTCATATGATCAAGAGTATGGTATATGAGTACTCTCATTTGCCAAGAAACTCATATGAAGAGAGATGTGTGATAAATAAAGTGATGGAATTTTTGTTCAATGGACTATGATTAAAAATGACTGAGTTTTCAATGGTTGTTACTAAAGAAAGGGTGTGTTTGGATGTCTATTAAAGCTATGTAATGGATCAATGATGTGCTTCACAAGCTGGTATACATGAAATGGATGGTTTACTATACCTCCTGACCTTTGAACAAATATAGAGAAGAAAGAAAGTGAAAAAACTATGTCCTCTATCTCTATATGGTACAATCAGGTATATGAAGGTACCATGTCATAATAATGAGCCCTATTAATAGTTTATGAAATAGTACAAGCCATGAGAACTATTGGAAGATGATGCAATTTATAAAAGAGGGAATATATGATGTCTAAATGGTGTAAATGACAACAAAAAGGTGATTTTCTTTGGCAAATATGTGTATTAACAATAAGAGCTTACTGAGTACACAAAGATGAAACACCTAGCATGGTGAAATGACATAGACAATAAGGATTTGATAGTCAAAGCATGCAAAATATTTAAAAACTAGTATATATTAAGGATAATATAGCGGTCTAGGCTTAGTAGTGGAATATATTTGTGAATTATTGCCAAATATTGCTAAGAACACTACAAGAAAAGTTTAAAACCCTAGTGAAATTTGTGACCATTATTTGGGTATGGTAATCATGTTCCAGACCTCAATTTTGTGCTCTCAAGTAGGAAGAGGTAAAATGCACTGAAAATATGTGATAGGGATCTATATAGTAGGTTGAGGAAAAGATGAAGATGACGAGAAGCTAAGGGCTTATGTAATATTAGATAGTCAGAATTGGTATTTTATCTCAAAGGAGGTTGTCCAAGTCCAGTGGGAACTTGGTTTAGTCAACAAGAAAGTATTGCAAAGCCATTACAAGTGTAAAATAATGAGAAAATAGGGTATGAAGACAAGAATAATTTTTATTTGGAAATGATTCCTTAAAAGGACAACTCTAGAAGATGGTATAGATCCAAGATAAATCCAAGATTGTATAAGAGGAATATAGTTCTCAAAGGGGATATATGCTTGAATTCACAAGATAGGTCCATGAAACAAATTTTTTACTAGTTGGGAATCAAGAAGAAAGAGTACAATTCTAAGGGGGACCCTGTGAACATGTAAGTCTACCTACACTCATTGTTGTCTTTGGTTGTCATTGTTTTCTTGTCAAGTAGTCAAGTCACCTTTGTCATACATGTCAAAGGGGGAGAGTGAACCAAGAAACATGTGAAAGAGGTCTTGTAGGTGTAGGTATTGTTGGTGATAGTTTCCATCAATGACAAAGGGGGAGATTGTTAGATGTCACAATAATGTGTTGTCATTGATGTCAAGTAGTCAGTGATTTCATATGATGTCCAAGGAGTTCAGGTGTCTTCCCAAGCTCTCTAGGTGTCTTTGTGAGGTGTCAAATCATGTATTCAGGTATTCACTCATGATTTAGGTGCATGATCAAGCAAGAAAGGTGTGTAAATGTGTCCTCCCAATGGTTGTATGAAGACTCCATAAGGTCATAACATGGTCAATGAGATGTGTGTGAAGCGGTATTGAGTCTTTAACAAGACAACACGGCCAATTCATAAAGAATCAAGTAGCTCCATGCTTAATCCTAGTCATAAATCAAGCAGGTTGGCATGGAAACATGAGAAATGGATCAAGGAAAATCAAGGAAAGCATGGTTGGAGTAATATGAGTTGGCGTATCATGCATAGGAGGAGTATCAGGTCAAGAATTAGACTTATATGGCATGGAATTGGTCATTCTAAAGTTTTTCAGTACAGACAAGCCCAATATGTAAGAGAGGATGATGAGCCAAGGTATGATAATGCAAACCAAGAAGGCATGAGCACAATATGATGGTATATGATGTGTACAGGGCTTCACAAGTGACTAAGGAGGTGATTTGAGCACTTATATAGGTCCATATAACACTCTTGCTCAAAACTAGTGAACAAATGCTGCGCAAATGAGATAGGGAAAAAGATTTCTATAGTAAATTATGGAAAATGGTCATTGAAAATCATGGAGGAAGTAGTTGTGAAGGTGTGGTCAAAATTTGAGGACCTAAGAAGGTGATTTGTGAAAGTTATTCAACTTTTACCAAAAATGGATTTTTAAAAAATGTGAATTGAGCACCTCAACTTCTTAACACTCAAAAATATTATTAAACCTCATTCAAATAAATCATAGAATAAATTTTTCAATAGAACTCGGATATAAATAACTTTTCAAAAAAAAAAAATGGGATCATTTGGTTAAGAAATAAAAATGTTCTCTTCGTTTTTCTACCACTGTCCAAACCCTCTCCAAACCCTGTTTACAACAATAGAGGTAAAATGAGGTTTTTAATCTCCAAATCATCTTGGGAAATTTTTGAAAAAATCTCATGGGTATAGAAGAATCATTTTAGATCATTTTGGTGGTAGTTTTGCTATTTCAAGTATGAATGTATTGTACAGACTGTACCTTGGTTTGCAAGTTTTGTGCAAACGGTCCTATTTTATGAAGGTTCCAAAGTGAAGATAAACCATGTTTGTGAGAGCTTGTGTATGATGTGTAATTGTTATTATGAAGAGGTTTCAGACATTCTAAATTATGCCTTTGGTGTGTATTGATTTCATCTTCTCACTCCTACAGTTGAAGGGATTTGCCTAAAGACTATTCTTTGAGAAAGTTTGTCTGTGCATGCCTTAAATAGATCTTACAAGTTTGGGCTAGTGAATAGGTGAAAAAGTGAATCAATCCATGGTATTGATAAGTGGAACACATCCCTCACACTCCTGGAAATGAGTTGATAAATTCATAACATCTTGGTTAATTAAGGCATTCTTGGTCATTCCTTTGAAGGTGCAAATCAATTCACAACTTCATATAAAAAGGTAGGTACATTAAAGTAATTCAATGCATGATTTCTGAAGTGAAATGACAATACCTTGCCACCCTCTATCACAAGTAAGTAATTTTCTACCATTCACAATACATCCTCCTTAAGCTTTAAATAAGATGAAGACATGTTGCAGTGCAGTTTGGCAAGTGATCTAAAAGTAGAAGATTGAAAAATGGTTTGGGAAATAGTAGATAAGTAAATGGTCATACTTTCCATGTATAAGGTCTTCTAACTAGCAATGCACGTGGGTTGTGTGATGAGAACACCGAAATGGATGTGAGGGCTAAGAAGTGAAGGATGATATAAGTTATGGTGCTAGAGGAAGTACGTAAAGATGAAATCAAAAAGATCAAAACCCTGATTTGAATGGTGTAAAAGTAACATGCACGCATGGAAATATGTGAGTGTTCAAAATATTTCAATAATGAGGTGAAATCTTTAAGCACGTGGAAATTATGTGCATGATTTTTAACCAGCTGTAAGGAAGTATCTCTTAGGACGCATTTATAAAGTGCCTTTTATTGAAGGCTCATGTAACATGTGAGCTATATACAGTCGGCATGTCTATTACAGAGCTAACCACAGAAAAATTAATTGCCACAAGTTGAGAGCTTCATCAGTTTGCAACAGTTAGGCAACAAGGTAGAGGATTTATAATCGTCAGGGGTTATACGTGTAATTTTGGGTTTATAGAGTATTCCCCTTACACTTAGGGCTACAAAAATTTATTTTATTTTTGAAATTTCAAGTTGAATATGGAAGAATAGGATTTAGAATATAGGTTAGAATAACATGTACTTGCTACAACCATGCAATTAAAACAATAAAATTACTGGGATGGTAGTTTATTGTAAATAAAAACCATTATTAAAATTATGGGATTGTAATTTATTATAAAAAATTATTCATTCTTACTTGTACACCAGTGGAAGAATTATAGCTGTGAGGTTGAAACAATGTCAAATTCAAAAGGAATCCTGAAAACACCTAATCAAAGGTCATTTAAAATTAAAGTCATGCTTGTTTATATAAGGTAATTTGTTAGCATGAAACATGGACTTTCTCTTTAAAAGTTTTAGTGAGTGCTCAACTATAAAGTTATTTAAACAAGGCACAGATACATGTTGAATGGATGGCTATGGAAAATTAGGATAAGAGGAGATCTAAGGCAAATGAATGTAACAGATGATCACTAATATGTTGATGCTAAGTAACCCTGATGAAGATGATAAAATCTCATTTTATGACAAAAGTCTGAGTTGCTCCTCAACAATTTGAAAGTGGGTACATTCCTTGCAAGTAAAATTTGCAAAACTATCAAGTTCCAACTTTACTTTATATTTGAATAATGGTTCTTCTAAAAACAGAGTCGATGCTTCAAGCATGAGTGGGTGCTTTTCCATATGATGAAATCATTGTAACTTTATAGATGCATTATTTTCCAAGCTATTTCTCTATACACCAAATTCGGTTTCAATGGGTTTTTGTCCCTTGATGGGTGTGTCAACATGCACAAATAGCTCGGTGAGAGTAAAATACAGGTGTGTTCCCTGTGTTTATCTAAAGCTTTTGACAATGTAAGTAAAGTATCCACGGTTAGATCATCAACAAAAAGAAAGAACAACATTGGTCTAGACTTTTGGGAGGTTGAGTTTTTGAATTGGTGAGACTCGGGGCTCAAATGTTAGCCAACACTTACTAAGATGGTAGAGTTAGATCTCAGCAATAGAATAATTATCTAGCAGGGGATACACACCAGTCATCACTAATCAGAGGTGCGTGATCCAAATGACCCAATTGCACGAGGAATTACCTATGTCCTTGAATGATAACATCCTAATAATCTCACCTATACACGACAAGAGGGTTTTCCCTACCTAATTGGACATACATTGATCAGCCAATGGCTAGAAGTTCAAGTTTCATGAAGTAATATTCATTTTATACAATATACAAAACCGGTATATGTTAATGACGTAGTGGCATTTACAAGCCTTGCTAGTGGTCACCATGATTGCAGAGTCTGCAACATCACTAGGACAAGAAACCTTAAAATTAAAAGCATTGTGACCATCAAAACACAACGTCGCAAACTTGACTACAACATGTTTTTCTTTCAAATTTGAGTTGGTGATGCCCAGGTTTTAAACATGAACCCCAAGTCTACAACATCACTGGGACAAGAAACCTAAAAATTAAAAGCATTATGACCATCAAAACACAATGTCACAAAATTGATTACAACACGTTTTTCTTTCAAATTTGAGTTGGTGACGCTCATGTTTTAAACATAAACCCTGAGTCTACAACATCACTGGGACAAGAAACCTAAAAACTAAAAGCATTGTGACCATCAAAACACAATGTCGCAAAATTGACTACAACACATTTTTCTTTCAAATTTGAGTTGGTGACTTTCAGGTTTTAAACATGAACCTTGTGCTTACTAGGATGCCCAAGTTCAAATCTAGGCTGTAGAGGAATACTTTAGCAGGAGACAAAAACAGGTTGCCATAGGTTACTTGATCCCAGTGACCTTGTGGTTACACCTAATCACAGGGGAAATCACCAAGGGCACCTTTAAAGATGATTTAAATCACAGGAAAACCCGGTGAGGCTGGAACGAATGATTTGTCTCCTCAATCTGAGATCCATAATCAACAAGCCCGCATTATAACAAGCCAAAAAAAGTGCAAAGCATCCCTAACAAAAAGGCTAACCTTGAACTCTTAAAACTGATTGAATCCCACATTTCACACCCGAGGTTCTACCCACAAATTAAATCCATACAAGTTACACTTCACCTTCAACATTGGGCACCACTGCAGTTTATGGGCATTGACAAGGATCAGGAAATGGTAATCACCCACCAACCACTACATGAAACCCACTTCGGCCCAATTCTCAAAAGATAAAACCAGTTTATGCCTAATTCAACACTACGAATGAAATTGTAAGTCGGCTAACTTTGTACCTAAAATTCAGTTCTTTGCTAGTATGACAAAAACTCTAGCATTGACTTGATCGACAAAATAAAGAATAAAATTTACTTCTCATCTAGCATTATTGGTTTTTCTGATACTTACGACTAGATGAAGAAAATTTAGCTTTTTTGGGCATGGTTTCCCAAAGCCTATAAACCAGATCTGTAACGACTGTGAACATAACTACAAAATTTAATGTTGAGTATATAACTTATGTTGCTTACCCTTGAACATTTCTGAGAGTTTGATTGAGTCGCTAGTCCAAATTCAAGTTGCTTTCTTTTTTTGCGATCATCTTCCTTGCTTGACTTCATTCTTTCTTTTTCTCCCGAAAATGAAGATATGATGTTATTCACCTATAAATACCACAATAGCCGCTCCCCTCTCTGATTGTGCAAAACAAACAAAGTATTGTCTGTTGCTTTATGCATAATTATTTCTTCACGTATTCACATTAGATGCATGATGTAAATTTGGATCAGACTACAAGTATTACACACCAATTACAAATAATATTCAATATGCTCCAATATCCTTCACACAATACAATAGCCTAATATATAGGCAGTAGTTTCCCTAAAACATAGGAAACTGACTATCTCGTGAACCATATTTGTAATGTGAGTAGAAACTACCTCACAAACAATATAATGCTAATATTATATTATTGTTATTGAGTTGTTTATAACAACTCATAATAACAATAATAATAATTACACAAATAAAGGAGCACTAACAAATAAATTTCCCAACATTCCCCCCCCTTAGTGCGAACATGGGGAAAACCTGTCTTTGTACTTGCATCTGCTCATGATCTGGTGATTTTCACAGGATGATCTCAAACCTCAAGGATGGTTTTGCAAACGGTTGACCAAAAACCGAGAATGGTGGTTTTGTAATTGGTTTACCACAAACCACAAAGGGATGGTTTTGCGAATGGATTACCAACAACCAAGAATGGTGGTTTTATAATAGGTTTACCACAAACCACAAATCAAGGTTTTCAAGTAGTTTACCTACAACCACATCATGATATGCCAAGTACTATTCTTAGCCCTCATCACATCTCACTGCAGGGAATAACATAAGAAATTCTACTGAAATCTGTTGCTCATACATACATAGAAAAAACTGAACATAATGGAAATGGAACATTGGATCATGTTCCCCCCCTCAACGTGAAATTTCCACTTATTGAAAACAAGATTATTGCAAACTGAGGCACACCACAATGGAAGCACTAAAATCAAACTACACACACACCTATCACCAAAGCTGATATATGGCCCCGTCGTTGGCAACTGACGAGAGGCTCGCCTGAATGACCTCCAACCTTCGTTCACCCTCCTGCCTCCTGTTTCATGCTGCTATTTCAGCCGGAGGTGATCATGAAGCTCAAAAAATACCTTCAATAATTTGGACGTTGCGTACACGTGAAAAGCGATCCAAAATGAAATTGCACGGGAAAAAAAATTAATTTTTCAAAACTTGGGAAGACGACACTTTTTAAAATAGATTGACCCACAATGAACTTTTGACGGACTATTAAACAAAATCAAACTCTCGACTCTTGACAATGACTAATTTGAATCGGACAAAAGACTCGACTAAATTGAAAAAGAATTACAAATGAGATTTGCTTTTTAATGGAAAATGAGTATTAACAAGCATAAAATTCACTATCTGGAATTAATTTGACTTGTTAAGCTTTTGCATAAAAATATGATTCTTTAAAAGTAATTTTTAATTAATTTTTACATACTACAGACAATGCTATACAAAAGTTTAAACAGTGCAATTAAGTCACGACTTGGTCTAACATTGAATGGGCTTGTTCGAGAATATTTGGACTTTAAACAAAAAAAATGACGCGCATACGTTAGAGACTAAAACAACAGCCATAGGACTCAAAATGAACTAATGTGAATACCTAACATTGATTAGTACTGAACATTTTGGACCCTAGACTCTAAATTAGTATATGGAATGTTGCATGGAAAGTATGTTGTCTAGTGAGCCTTGTTAGTCCTTTATCCCTTTTATTCACGGCCAAAATGTAGCAGGTTTCATTCTCAGAAAGAGATATGACACGTTAATCCAAGGAGGAAAGTCCTTTGGGAAGGATCTATTGTTCCAATAAAAATGCACAAAATAGAAGTGTGGAGCTGCAGCCTTAGCGTAAAGATTCGCTATTCAGGAAAGATCTATAGTCATGGTAAATAGTCTCAAGATCCAAGCTCCGCAAATGTGATCGATATAATATAAATTGTGACCACGAATCTCCAAGTAGATAAATGACTTTATTAGATATGGTGGGCAATTGTGTAATTTCATCATGTCTCTTCTAATGACGCGGTGCTTTGATTAGAATATTAAATGCCAGAGAGACAATCTAGTCGATCATGTGGCTTAGAATATGTGTGGTAACCAAAGATTGCAGGCAAAGGGAAAGAACTTATTCTGTTGCAAATCGATGAGGGAATCACCTGGGCCACTTGAATCGCCACTTGACAACTGTACACGAGATATTGTAATCTCAAGTTCCTGTATAAATTACAAAATCTGTCACGAATATCTCCTAATAGTAGTCCAATTCCTTTGTTGATTGGACACACCAAGCATGCGAGGTAGCTTGGCTGATCCTATATGATAAAAAAAAACTATTTCTCAATACACAACACAGGGGGACATACAATATGAACAGATCAAAAACAAACACGTTGTGGTGGAGGAGCCGGCAAATATGAGGGATTTAACAAAGGAAATCGCTAGCTTTTGTAGAACTGGAATTGTTGTCTTGAATAGATCAAAAAAAACCTAGAACAAATGTGACGCAATTTTGGAGCCACCAAGAGTCGTATCATCTCACAAAGGAAATACGATCTGAGCAAATTTGGGAAAAAGCTAAAGAAAGCCAAAAAATTCCAATTAACAGGGGCACTGGCAAAATTAGAGTTTGGCCCCTTGCACGTACACTAAACATCCTTACAGGCACAAAGATTAAATCGATCTGATACCAAATAATAGCACACCCAAGTATCAGATTTACAACATAATAATTCTTAGATTTCGTTCTTAATATTACTTTTACTTTGATACCGCATACATCCGTATATTATGGCAATAGACTTCCTACATACTAGGAAAGTGAGCTTCTACCAACTCTCCAACCAAATCTACGTGAGTTGTCCAAACTCACCCACTTCAATTCATATTTTTTATAAGGCTTTTTATGTAACAACATATAACAATTACTAACTATGTACTAAACTCAAAAAAAGAACATTATAATTACTTCACGTATATTTATAATTACTAAGGAGCCACTAACAATATACATTCCTAAACACTGGGTGTCAGAAAGGATGAACAGAACAATAAGTGGAACGGTTGTTAGGAGCATGAGGTATTTCAGGCAGGACTGCCTCTTTATTTTTGGGTAGAAGCGGTGAGCACAATTGTGTACTTAATAAATAGAGGACCCTCAAGTGCCTTGGATGGAGGCATACCTGAGGAGGCTTAGTACGGTAAGAAAGTAGATTAATCATTTCTTAGAGTCTTTGGATGTGAGGTGTTTGTTCATATTGACAAGGATGATAGGACCAAGCTAGAGGCTAAATCAGAAAATTCCACTTTTATTGGTTATGGTGGTGATGAATTTGGATTTAAATGTTGGAGTATTAAGGACAATAAAATCATTCAGTCTAGGGATGTGGTCTTTAATGAGAAAGTCATGTATAAGCAACAGTTGTAGGAAAATAGGAAAGAATACAAGAAAGAATATGCAGTGGTAGAGGATCTTTCGGATGGGACAGTGACCCATGAATCAGTTCAGGAACATACTCAACAAGAACCCCAAACTCCTACATTGATGAGGTCTTCTAGGGTAAAAAAAATAACCTGGTTAACATTTTTCTCCTAAAGGTTTACAATTTATTACTCATTGAAACATGGAGTTCTAGAGTTCTCTAATGAAGCACATGCAGTTAGATTTTCCTTAAGAAGTGGGAGCAAGACATGGATCGTAGCAGTATGAGTCTCACAACTGGATAACGATAGCACTTGATGAGTTTGGTGAGAGCTACCATGAAATGTAAAAGTCCTCATATTGCATCAAATACAATTAAATGTATACAGACGTTAATTATGACATGTGTAGGAAATAAATAGATATAAGGCCCGGTTACAAAATCAAAATGTTTGCACAGTTCCAAGTTCTCTAGATTTCACATGTGTTCTATTTCTCCTGTCCAGTACAAAATGACTTCTATCACATATGAACTCACAACTTGGAATAACGATGGCAGCTGATGAGTTTGCACTGAGACACCAGTTAGAATGTAAAAGTCCTACATATTGCATCAAATAAATTAAATTTATACAAACGTTAAGCTATAATATGTAGAAACTAAATACGACATTACAAAATCAAAATGTAAATCACACGTAGATGGTAATGCAAACCTGAAGAAGAGTATGTATGGCCTGAAATGAGCTCCACGTCAATAGTATAAGAAGTTTGATAGCCATCATGATCGCTGAACAAAATTTATATCAAGATGTCATTCTGACAACTATCAACATATCATACAAGACACATATTTAAGTATTCAAGTTACGAGTGATCCTATGTTTGTATCGTTGATGATGTTCTAGTTGCAGGTAATTTCATGCAGATGATCTTCCTCCTTACTTCCTAATAGAAACGTAAGTGAATCCTTCCGTTCATCTTAGAATTTGGGATGCTCACCAAGAACAAATCCTTGGTAGGAGGATAACTCAGCGATAGGAAGGATCAAAAGACTTCACTCTTAACATCACCACGAATATCAGCCCCTGTAAGCTCACCTACTGCCTATGTCGATCGGTTTCTCATGTTGAGAGTGATGCTAAACTAGTTGGGGACTTGTGAATTGGTAAGAGCCCGTTTACAGTCTATCAAAGGCACTTGTCTATGACGTCCCAAGACAATAAGCTGGAAAGGCACTGGTACATATTTCCAAGGTGACTCAAATCTCATGGGACAGCCGACGTAATTTTGAAACTCCACAACAACAAATATCGGCATGCATCTGGAGCCTGATCGTGCCCAGGGCAATAGGACTTATGAGTACATTCACTGGGTGATCCAGGTAAAGAGAATCTGTTAAGCAGTAAACCTGCCTCCTTCCCACAAATTTGAGAGGACCAATGGGCATAACATGTTATGACTATAGTGCATTAGCAACACCTCACTCTCCAACTGGTCATCGTCACTTTCTCCATATGTCACTCTTCTGGACATCGGGTTGTAACAACTTGCGCCATAGGAGGAGCGATTCAATTTCTTGAGCATTTATCACTATTAGGTGGGACACGTCACTTGTACATTCATCGAAAACAAATGACTGGATAGAGTAAAAAATTGTATAACATACTATGTTCTCTTATGCATACCAAAGCATAGTAATTCTATTCCCTGGTGGACTTTATCAACAACAGAGGCTAAGTATCTTGCTACCATCACAGAGGCAAGAATTCGAGATGATTCTCAAATTACACAGCAATTGTTTCGAGGACTTGGGGCATGATTAGGAGGAATGTAAGCCTTCTTAGATGAAAAATTGTGTCAAGGAGTGCTACGACACCTGAGAAAAAGATCTCCATAACTTTTTTCCACTCTCAAGTGTTTCCTAGCATACATAGTCGAGCATATCACTTTACATCAGGACAACTTTAGAGGCAGATAAGTTCCCAAGTTGGAGAAGATTACGGATACTACCTCCATAATCCTGTACATTCATCGATGACCAAGGGAATGCCTTCTCGCAAGCGATAATATCAAAGCTATGTTTCAACAATTTTGGCCCCAAGTAACTCATCTCATTAATAAGAATGTATCTAGTGAATGGTCTCATCTAGCTCTTCTCAAATACAGCCAGTGTCTAGTCTAGCCAAGTGGGAGATTTTTATCTCATGTCACGCCTATTTTTAATGTTTCAGCGACGAATGGTAACACGTTCTATGTGTTACACACGGGTATGTTTAACGAAAGTAGAAACTCCACTCGTCCGGTGCCAAAAGAAAAAGAGGATTCGGGGGGGTCATGACACCTGATTTTCAAAGGGGGTTCTTAATGGCAATTAATCAAAAAATGAAGTTAAAGAGCCATCCTGGATGAAGTACCTTAGTGATTATCATTTTGAGTGGAGCTTTCTCGAGGCCCTTTCGGAGATATGGCCTTGACCTCAGAGTAATCTCCAAGAGCAATCATCCCCCTTGTTGTTCATTGACAACATGTCCACGACCTGATTTCCGAATTGGTCAACCTGAAGACATCCACCATAGGCATTTTGCATGGATCCTATAGATCCGTTTCTAATAAAATATTGTTTTGACGCGTCCTGTACATCCTCATCCTCTTCTAATATCCCAAACAGTGGTGTCAAATCAAAATCTGCATATCTCTTCAAGCATATGAAGATCACTCAAATGCACCTGATTGGGAGGAACAATAGCCATTAATTAACAACTCCCAGAGGTATCCATTCCATCCACGCCCCACAAAAAGCTTTGCAGGTCTCATCGTCGATCCGAGTTTCTTCTATGCTCTTCCTTGGTCCACCATGAAGCATCCTTCCGATCAACATGCCATTGATAGAGGATGAGGAGTATTCTTAATTCTCTCCCAATTTTCCTGCAAATTTCCTGCTCTAGTATGACCTATGTCCCTATGATATATCATGAAATGGCGGTTATACAACAACAATTCACTCCAACAAAAGGTTCTCGCAATCCTCTCATCCACTTTTAGGAACAGAGAAATACAACGAACACAACCTCAATGGTGCATGTGAGTATTCAAGATACACTTTCTTCCCTATCTCTAATGCAACCAACCTTAGCGGCATGGTACTGTTGCTCGCACCATAGCCATTGTTCTCATGTCTCGGAATCAAACATTTTAAATAATGTTCTTGAAATACTTTAGGTTGTATGGAAGCTAATTGAAATCACGATCTTCCTTTAAACATATATTTTCTTCCTTATGCTTACGAATTATTAAATCCATATTGAAGTGGGACATGTCTTTTTAACAATGTCAAAACTTTGGATGGTAAACACTTCTTATAGATACCAGAGCTCATGAACTGGAGTGGTGGAGGATCACTTTATCTAAGTGGGAATATGGGGGTGGACTTGGGTCCTTAATGTCCACCGAGAAATCTGTATTCAAAGTGCCTTGCTATGTTCTCACATTAGTCCACTATGTGAGAAGTTTGACCCCTACCTCAAGGTGTCCCCATGGCCACTTATTGAAAGTTATCCAATGGAATTAATATTAATGGAACTTGGGTTTGATGATTACAAACTACTTATAACTCACTAATAGCCCAAAGAATATTAATTGCACTAAATATTAGAATTTGTTCATTTTACCCTTTAAAATGATTTTTTTTAAATATTTATTTCGCTAACCCGAAAACTAATTTTATAGAAATTACATAATTGGGATGCCTTAATATGGGATTTCTAGAGGTGATGTTAAAGACTATATATTATCAATGGATTCTTCATCAATCTAATTACTAGAATAACAATGTCACTTAAGTGAAATGATGGATATTCATCCCTATCATTATCCATGTTATCACTCAGCAAATGAAGGGTGGTACCTCTTTAATCCATGCTTGAATATATTTGTAAAATCTATGGGTTAATTACATAGATCCTATAAGGCTATTCAAATTCTACATGTCAAACATTAAATCGTTGAGTGATACCAAGTTGAAGAATTTTGTAAGTCTGAATAGGCAACAGAGAGATAAAATCACTAATAATCTTAGTGTGGTATGGGTAGTAGTTACACTATTGGATGATTTGCATGTATCTATGTATCTGAGGCTCTATGAATTACATACCCATCCAGTATGATGTTATATGGGTTAAAAAATTATAAAAAATATCTGTGCTTGTCAAAGCATACTCTTCAATAACGGTTTAGCTCTTTCAAATTAATAATATTTTCCTATTACTTAGGGTTATAGATGTATGCATAGATATGTTCATATATATACATCTACATATATACCTATTAGGTATTTAAATAAACCCCTTGAAGCATGGATTTACGGTTATGCTAAAATTATCAGCCTATTTGTTGATTGAATACAGTTTGGATGGATGAATTGTCATGTGAGGTTAAACAAACATAAAATTTAATATCAAAAATAAAAATGAACAACTACAGCGTGTCAATTACAAGGCCTGGCCGTACGAGGCATACAATTTCGACTTATGTACACATGTTTTAAAAATATCAGTACGTATCTTTGCATCAATGAACAAAGGGTGAAAACTAGGCGACTTGCTGTGGACTTGTCATCCCAACCATAAGTAGACGACTCTGGCATGTTTTCTATCACCAAACAGGTCTTACGGACTGAAAGCATCCATGGTGTTGTCTCCTACTAAGCAAGGGGTAACCACGGTCCACAACTATCAATCAAGGCATTGATGGCCACTATCACAAAGAACGGGAAAAATTATACAACTTTAGCTTCACAAGAAGGCTAGAGAATGTTGATGAATGTATACACATTAAGGGAGAGGAGCCAATAGTGGAGCATGGACCAATAATGGTGAGGGTATTTGTGAAGTGAGTGACTAGTACATGTACATTTGTCATTCAACATTTGAAAAAAAAGTAGCTAATAAAATGTGTCACATCAAATCACATCAAAGAATCACCCAATCACACGATGCCACATAAGTGGAAAAAAATGCATGACATAATGCCCTACTAATGGTCCGCCCTTTTTTCCTTTGTATGAAAAACTACTTGATTTAAATCCATTTAAAAACCACTTTCCATAAAATAAAAATTCTCAAAAAAAAATATTTAGATTAAGAAAAAAAAACCTATTAAAGGGGTTTTTTTTTCCAAAATTTGATGTATTTATGTGTGTTGTACACCCCTCAACTTGGGTGCACAACTACTGGCTCCTCTCCCTTAAGTATTTATCATTGTGTGTGAGACATTATATTGAAATGCCATGAGTAACGAGTAGTATTAGTGGTGAGATATCTGATGAAGTGGTGTAGTGCATGATGGCACATGATCAGTCACTCATTTCAAAGAAAATGGTATGACATAGACGCCCTGGCACAGAAACATCTGATCACCATGTCATTTTGTTATTCCTGCTTCCGATCAGAAATAAAAAGCTTGAGACAGAGGGGGATTAAGCCTTAGGCAAACTAGGCAATTGCCTAGGGCGCCAGCAGTCAGGGGGCGCCTGAATCTAAAAAATTTCTTTTTTCGGTTACTTTTGGAACTTAACTTTAAAATAATTTATCTGAAGAATTACTATTGATCAACCCATTTATAGATTTTATTGTGTAGTAACATAAATTTCACGCATAAACATAAAAACGTTTTGTAATATTTTTGCAAGTAAAAGAAAATAGATCACATATTTATAAGCACATGATTTTTTTTGGTATTGTTACCCATTCTCTGATGTAGCTCTAGATTATATAGGTGTGTAATTTGTTCTAGAAAAAGGTTAATGTATGTTTTATAATGTTGTTGGTGTATCTAGTAGAGGTGAGTATAATGAAAGGAAAAAAGTATTTACTTTTCTATTCTTAATTTTTGGGGGAAAATTTTACTATTTTGTTATGGAGGAATTCGTAGGCCTAGTCCAAATACGACTCTTCACAAAACCATGGGAACTACATAAACATTTTTATTTCTTTGCAAAAAAAATGGTGCTTTATTTCAGGATAGAGTTCTTGTCACCTACTTGATATGGCTAAATCAGACTTATAAGAAGCCTTGTATAAAATATTGTATTTTTTGCATTCTGATCATCTCCTACAGTTAAATTTTTCCATCCACAGAATATATTCCATCCTTCCGTGATAATTTAATAATATATTTTTATTATTATTTCATTATGACCATGATGTAAATTTAAAAATATAAAAATATAGACAATTTTTCTTTATTTACTTTATGGAAAATAACATTAAATAATTTTTTGAGGAGGGCGTCCACTCAAACTATTGCCTAGGGCACTCCCAACCTTTAATTCGGCCCTAGCTTGAGATGTACACGTAAATAAAACCAAGAGAGGCAGAGACGGGTCCCCATGCAAGAAAATAGGAAGTCAGCTCCTCACAATGGTGTAAGTATTTACTGTTAAGAATATGAATGATTTGGGCGTATGGAAAAGAAAAAATGCTAATGACTATGGTGTTTGCAGAGCAGAGGTTCGATTTGAATGTATCTCGTGTGACTCTAAATGATGAGGAAAAAGTAAGAAGCATTTTTCGTGATAGTCCATGTCTGTCTTAAGAAGCTTACAGGAAGCACCTCTCTACAACAACGTTTTCCAAATCAAGGATTCTTATGCTTTCCAAAGCAAGCCCCCTCCTGCGCTAGAAACCATACACTCTAATACCCTTTACTCTTCTCATTCGCCTCGTCCTCTGGCCATGTCCTCCATATCACATCGTTAAATTCCATAGATGAGCAAGAGGGAGATGGAGAAGGAGACTACAATTTGTGCTGGTATTTTCTTGTATTTTGTTATTTACCTGTATGCTTGAGGAAGATGCTCAGGTAAAAAAAAAATTGGTTTGATTATAAAATGAATTTCAATTTTATAGTATGGGGTGATTATGTTGATTTAAGTCGCCAAGCCACTATCTGTTCCTTGAATGGGGTTTCAATCTCATGAACAACATCTAGACTAAACCAAATCTTACCAAATTTAGGCTTTGTGTAGCTTTATTCGCTTCATTATTCTGAAACAATCTGTTGCCTTTAAATGACTTATTTAAGTCGTTCAATTTTCCTACAATAGAATTTTTCTTTATTCTCTCCTATTTTTCTAGAATAAATCCATGTTTTGTTCTTATCTTAGCTTCCAAGAATTAGCTTATTCTTTGTTCATATCAATGCTTTGTTCTTATCTTAGCTTCCAAGAATTAGCTTATTCTTTATTCATATTAAACATTCTTGTATGTCAAAGAGTCCTTCGAGTGGTTTGTATCGGCCTTATTACACATACATCTTGGAGGTGCACCATAATGGATGAACAATCAATTTTCTCATTAGTAATAAAAAAGTCAAAATGAAAATACAATGAAAGTTTAGATTTATGAATTACAATTCAAATTCCTCACATCACTATAGAAAGGCTTGCTTATCCAAGATTGGTCTTACGGATAGGCTATATCTTTATTGCTTGAAATTGAAAACTGTTAAGCATCTGTTGTGGGCCTGTCCTTGTCCCAGATCCTTGTGGAAGTTTGTGAAGACCAAGTTGTTTGTTATTTTTCATGGACCTCTTCATTGGCGGGCAATATTGTTGGGTGATTCTAATGCCCTTATATGCAACTCTTTTAAGAGTATTTAGCATTGTCTGTGGATTTTTGCCTTGTTCATTATTTGGAAACTTAGATGCAATCATGTCTTCATGGATGGAGTACGCAATTTAGATGATTTTTGTCATTGTTGGAGAATCGAAGTTCGGCTGCAATTAATTTCTGAAGGATTTCTTTTGCTCAAGGAAGCCAAAAAGCTTGTTGTTGGGGATTATTCTGATTTCATTGTCGTTCTTGTTGATTTATGGACCAAGTTATAAATTTCTTTGTATCTTTCACTATACATTTCATTCTTTTGTACAGTCTTTGTTGTAAATATCTTTTCTTTTAATATACAAAAGTATCTATTCTAAATTAAAAAAAGTTGTTCATATATTAGGTTAACACGAGGTAGTGTATTGAGGAAGCCATGTTTAGTTTGATCTGATCATGTGTTCAGTTTGACTTGATTGTGTGTGAAGTAGCAACTGCTATCTGTTTTTGCTGTAAGGAAATATAAAAGATAATGAATTATCCTTCTGTCATTCATGTTAAATATGATCAGTAAATGGAAATTAATGCTATGCTTTATTATATTAGACTCCTTTGCTGTAACATACAACTATTTTGTGAACCTCCCACGCCCACTTGGCTAAATATTTGAAAGTTGGATGGTACACACGGTCAATTGACATGTGTACGTTACGAATGAATGAATGGGCAATCAATTTGACACAAGCAACTTGGAATCTCGATGTTTCCCAATTTTGTATTTCATTTTCTAGCCTATTGCACATGTTTTTTAATACTAGCCAATCAACCTATTGATGCAAGTGGGAAATAATCCTATCTACAATTACTGATATCTATTTCATCAAGAATTTGTGGCTGGAAACAAATGCGTTTCTCCAAAAAAAACCCATCTGGCATGTCGACACAGTCCATAACGAGCAGACACATTCGCACCTAAACCAACAGCGAGGAATGTCAAACGTAGCTGCGAAAATATCTTTGAATTCATTGTCTTAAGCAACAAATCTAGCCAGCCTACCCATTGAAGCCTATGAGGTAATAATTCTAGATGCTATACGAGGCCTCTTAAAACTTCCATGCCATGGTGATGCATACCGATCATCTTAAATAGAAACACTAGTATTAAGAGACTAAGAGTAATAGACCCCAATGATGCCAAGCAAATTGGCCAACAAAATAGAATGATGTCTTGATTGGGAGAAGTTATTGTATTGGTAGACTTGAGAGCTACAAAACCATTATAGGAGCCATGGTCTGCACCACGATATTCACACCTATTCCAGTGCCAAACAAATTAACACATGGCACTTGACATGAGACAAAATGTCGTAATGTAGTTCCATATATACACACCATTGAGGAGAAAGACTGAGAATCCTTTCATGATGTGCATTGGGAAAAAATAACTAAATTTTAAAAGGCGTTACCTATTTCCTAATATTTATGCAACAAGGAAAGGTTCTACTTCTTTGAGGTATAGAATTTTTGCTTTGTTGCTACTGCATTCGGTACAAATTCCCCTATTGGCCTCCACACAACAAAGCACCCAGATCGATGTTTGGAAAACTGAAAAATTTATGCTTTCTTCCCTTTTCCTAATGCCACCAACCTTAGCGGCAGGTACTCTTGCTACACCGCAACCCTTGTTTGAGTGTGAACCCCCTAGCCATTTTAAAGCACATAAAAGGGAGCATTGAGCATAAATTTAGGGGTAAAAATAAATTATGTCAATGGGAATTCTATAGTGAGGGAGACCCACTATTTTATGTCATTCGTTTCCAGGGTGACGAAATGATACTTAGATATGTATTTGAAGAGGAATCAACTTTTTGTTATTATTAGTTGGCCTAATCAAAATTAGATTGTGAAGGGCACAAGAGGCAAAAATGTTAGTTGAATTGTAGAGGGCAAAAGAAACAAATGTGGTGATAAGTTGTGTTTACATAATGATGGGAATTAAATTGGATTCTAAAATCAAATGGGTTATAGTTCAATGATTCTATAATCAAATGGGTTGTAGTTCAATGTTGTATTTGATGGTGTAAAGGTACCTACGAAAGTATAAATCCTAAGAGATACCAAGTGATAAGGGATGAGACCACGATCATGCCCCGAGTAATTTTGGCGAAATGGAATTCTCTCAATCCTTGACATCTAAGCTCACAAATTCTATACACATAACCCATGCAAGCTTTGGATACAATCAAATAATAATAATTTTCTTCTATAGCTATGTAACTTCAAGACTTTGTATCTTATATTTGTATTTTACTTCTAAATGCATGCCTTAGTACCTTATGTTGGATACATCTCATTAGTGCATCTTAGTATTTGTTCATGTTCTAAATTCCTCAATTTCATTAAAAAAATATAATCCCATATTGATGGGGAGCCTTAGTTTGTAACAAACTAAGTCCAATATATACCATAACGAGTACAAATATCTTAAATACATTTATCTCAAAATGTCGAGTAATATCAATCTAAAAGATTTAATCTTATATGTTTAATGTACCATAACGAATACAAATATCTTAAATACATTTATGTCAAAATGTCAAGTGATATCAATCTAAAAGATCTCATCTTATATTTTTAATATACCACAATTATTAATAATTTCATTACCTATATTTATCTTTTTTCTTGTAATTTAAATCTTTCTTTACATTTTATATACATTGTAAGTAACAAAATTTAAACATTCTTATTATTTAACTCCAATATAATTAATATGTTCATTTAATTTAAATGACCTATGAGAAATTAAAAAATAGAGTTTTTCTTCTTCTTAATCACATTTTTTCCTCTCAACATTTTTCGCTTATTTATTTATTTTTCTTTTATTTATTTATTTGATTACATTTGTTATTTATATTTATATGTTTAATTTTTTTCATACATTTTGTTGGTTCTACTCCATTAAAAATAAACACACTCACTTCATTACATCCTTCTAACTCCCCATGATATCATTGTAGGAATGCCACTTAATGTAGTTATATCAACAAAATAATGTCATACTATAAATGAGTTATAAGTGACTTTTACTAATATAATAATTGATTATTTTCGTATATTGCATTTTATTTTTTTTATACAAATAGATGCGAATAGTAGAGTTATCAACATTTGTTGACTGTTCATCAAATTAAGATCATTGATTCAAACATACGCCTCCAAATGTTTCCTTCACTCTGAAAATTTATTGAAGAGAGAAAAAATGATGATGAAGACCTGGCTTATTCCCGTCTTTATGAAATAAAAAAATCTTGCTAATTGGAGGCAAACCTCACTCCGCTACTACTTAATGTTCTACACATAAATTAGAAAGAAATTGAATATTATGATATTATTCTCTATTATTTTGGTGCCCACAATTCCAATGTGATATGATATTTTTTATTTCTTTTGCAAAAGACGGATGCCATGGTATATGTGAAGATAGGGAAAATAATGTTTTTTAAATTAACTTTAAGTTAGTAAAGTAACTAAAAGGCAATTCCCATTAAGCAAAATTCGAGGTTTTATATTAAATACTTAAATGTGCAAATATTTTATGACATGGGAGACAACACATTAGTTGAGTAATGAATATGACTTTTTTTTTTTTTTTAATTTTAAAAATTAAGAAAAATTATATTGCAATAAAGTTTTAAAAGGCTTGCATCATTGAATAGAAACGTAGATGAATGACTTGCTTTGAAATTTTAATATTATATTGTATTGTAATAGTGCTTAAAAATGGTCACATCCTTGTATCCTTGCCAATAAAAATACAGATGAATAATTTGTTTTGAATTTTAATATTATATTATATTATAATAAGACTTTAAAATGGTTTGTTTTGAAATTTTAATATTATAAATTTGTTGAATCATCACCTAAATATTAAAAATATTGACATAGCAAAAAAAATCATAAATACACTTAATTTTAAAATATTAAACTAATTATTTGAGGAGGTGTAATATACTAAGATATAAGTCTATCTTTCCCAATGTTAAAGGGCACAAATTTCAGGCATTTAAATGTTACATATAAAATTTGTTAATTTGTTTACAAAATGTGGGCGCAGGCAGAGTGATGTGGAAGGGAATTTTTTTTTGGAAAAAACTAAAATAATCCTCCATCCACGTTAAAAACAATTACCATTAAGAATCCTGATATTTCAGGGTCTTTTGTAGTGTACAACCCACATCATTGGGTGAGAGCAGGGCAGCACATTCCGCCAGGCCTAAACAAAAAAGAATGCCTAGAGGCCCTTCTCTTGCAATCCCCCACCTCACAGTGCCTAATCTATGTTAGTCCATAGGATTGATTAGCCCTTAAATCCATCCCAATGATTCCAACAAATCAATTTCATCATTTGACCAAATTTCCCCCCATTCAACTTCACCATCTGACTCAAATTTCTCCTCTGCAACATCCAAATATCTGGGTTCAGGAGGAGCAAAACAGAGCATTTCCTGGTGCTGCTTGAGAGGCATGGAAAGAAAGGAAACAGGGAACTTGGTAACTCTGGGCTTGGAGTCCACAATAAGCCTCTGCACCTTGTCAATTGCTACCTTAGCAGGAGGGGCATCAAGAAGCCCCTGCTCAATGTACTCATTGTTCACATAGTACCCAATTCTTATGAACTCCAGGCCTTTGTATGAGCAAGTCAGTAGAATGGCAGTCACTCCCAAGATGTCCTCTTCTGGTATTGCCTCCACATTTGGAGCATCAGCCTGCAAGGAAAAACAGAGGAATCATAACTCCAAAAAACCCAAAATGCCAAGAAGGGTAAAGCATATTTTTAGATCGGCATGGCACACCAGGTTTACTAATTGAGTTGTTTTCCTATCCACAGATGACCAAAGTAGGTGAATGGAACACAAAAACTACAGCCAACAAAGATGGCAACCAGAATATCAAATTGGGTATTTGATTGAACAATGGATACCTGAAAATCAAAGCGGTAGTTTCCAATATTTAAGGACCAACATAGACCAAATAGGTGAATGGAACTCAAAAATTACAGCCAACAAAGATGGCAACAAGAATGTCAAATTGGATATTTGATTGAACAATCAATACCTGAAAAACAAATCGGTAGTTTCCAATATTTACAGGACCAACATAGACCGTTTCAAGAACTTGGTCATATCTCTCATCCTCTGCACAACCCACATAGACCAACTTCCATTCCAGATCTGCATTCAAACAATGGATCACTGATGAGCAAAAAACTAGGGAAATATAACTCGGAATGAGAAGAAAATGGGTGTAGAATGCATACCATGTTTTAGAGGAGAGAGACATTGGTATGAGATCTCAAATTGGAATGGATTGAGAAACATTGCAGGATTGTCCATGACTGTCACATTAGTTATATTTACACAGCTGCTCATTGTGAAGATGGAGAAGCCCGGATCAAATCGGATCGAATCAAATAAAAGTTAGATGAAGACCCACAATGCAGATCAGATCGGATCAGATTAAAATTGGATGAAAACCCCCAATGCAGATCGGATGAATGTGGCTGCTGTGTTAACTTGGCCTATAAAGGAAAGGAGAGACCAAAAATTTGTATTTTGCCGGGAAGGGTTTGGCGCCATCTTTAGTAGCATGATAACTTTGGCGGGTGAAAATTGAACTTTTAGGGAAAATTGAAAATTGACTTTGGGTTTGCCTTAACTTACTAGGTAGTGAGTGTGAAGTTGTTTGCTCCTTCCACCGTCAGTTGAATGGCGTTCCCTTTTTTTTAAGGGGTTTGGAAGAATAATAGTGAGATGGGGAGCTCGACAACACTGGGGGAAGAGAGGTTTAGGGGTGGGAATCAACGATCAAAATTGTATTCATTTTAGTTTGTCAAAGGGGTTCAAATTTGTTAGAGATGGGGATTTTTAAAACTGTCCAAAAAATTTGAAAAAAGAAAATTAAACGACTTTGAAGTGAAAATATCCATTTAAAATTTCAAAAGAAGGGTACTTTTAATGAATGTTTGTCGAACACTTTGAATGAAAAAGTTGTTGGGACTAGATAGTTGGGATACCTACATGGATCTTTTCTTTATAGTTTTTTTCACATGGCAGTGTACAGTAGCCCTTATTTGGGGCCTTCATGGATCTAATCGTACCACCTCTTGGATTCCCTTCAACTTTGTTCGACATCTACTCTTTGAAGCACGCAAGGTCTTGCATTTATACCGAAAGACAAAAAACGATGGGTGTCTCACTCTTATTGGACCGTCATTCCATCTATTTCGGCGAAAGTTGGGCAATAGAGTGCACTACTTGTGTAGAATTAGAAGATTCATTTGTTGACAATTTGCATACAACAACTGAGTGTCCCTTGTTTCTAATGCCATACATCCCTCTGCATCTTGCAACCAACCACTACTTAGCATGGCTCTTTCGATAATGTTGGCTTCATTTAGTAGGAAATGTGATCTCACCAACAAAGAAATTGATGCATTGGTAGTGGAGATACAATATAACGAGGTGCATTTATGTGGGTTTTGTCCCCTCCCCGATACAACACTTCCTTTACCCCAAGGGTTTCAAGATCCTACTCAAGAAAGAGACGTAGTGGTCACTTTTACTTTAAAATTGCAAGTGAACGGAAAAATTTTACGCCGAAGGCGTTACAAGTGAGAAAGAGTGAGCAGTTTCTGACAAATGACAGTGGCAAAACTAATCTAAACCATTCACAATTTCGGTCATATCAACGTTCTCTAAGTGATCACCACTGTCCACGTTTGGAAAAAAAATTGTCATTTGTTGTGACATTGCGGTACATACTATTGTATTGATTAATAAGACATGACTGACCATGATGTACGACAAGAATTACATTCGTTATTTGTCGACCGCCATGGTTTCGTAAAACCCAAGTTTTTGGTTGTTTTTTTACAATTGCATGTTTCATTGTAACTTATGACCTGGAGTAGTGTTTTGTTGTGGCTGCCTGCGTGTAGGTTCATAACAATGTTTTGGCATATACTGGTAAAACATTATTTTCCGAACAAGCATGCGTTGGTATCTAGAATTAGGGCGTATACTATGTATTTATATTTTATAATTTGAATTTGTGCGAGTTATTATTTATTGATGTAAAGACGAGATTCCCTATTAACAATATTTATTTTGAGGTTGGTTATGTTGAGATTATCCTTTCTTGTTATTTCCTGAGATTTTTTATTTAGCCAACTTGTAACAGGCCTGGTTTGTAGGGTGAAAACTTGGGCTTAGAGTTGTTTTTGTAATGTAGATTGGCCAACTTTTATAAGCCTAATTTGTAGATTAGAATTTTTTCTCAGTAAGAAATGTTATTGTTTCGTACTTGAAGCAAAAAAAATTATTTTGGTTTTGTACACTTTTTATGTTAGATATCTTACTTGCCAGCTCCTATTCTAGATCTCACTTTGCGGTAGTGAGTATCAAGTCCGGTCATTTCTATCCAACTTGTAGACCTTTCTTACAACTAATTAGATCACTTCACTTGAATTTGGAATACCTCTTCTACTATGGATTAATTATGATCATGGGGAAGTCTGCAGGGTGAATGGGAGTGCCTATTTTGTCCTAGTGTGGTGTGATAGAATCCATTTGGAGTACGTCAGAACTTTATGCTTTATTGCTCTTCCTGCTCCTGATTTTGGTTCGTCATAGCTAGACTTTCTCTTAAATTTGCAGTATGAATGTATATGCAACTTTGGTTTTCATGCCCTGCCCAATAACTGACATTGTTGCTGATAATTTCAATGCATAAGTTTTTATGGATGTGTCATTTGACAGATTAGCTAAGGATGATTGAATTAGGAGGGAAACTTGCACCCATTTAAGCCTTCTCTTGTTTTTAGTGAAAGACCATCACACTTTATCTTCCTCGAGTTTTAATCGTCTTCTGGATGTCTGTTTATAGAGTATGTAAGAAAATATTATATGACTTAATATTTTCAAGATGAATATCAAAAATATAAGTTCGTACTAGAAATATTTTTTGTGACCATCTATGGGTTTCACAGGAATCTAGGGGGAGAAATACCCAAAAAAATTAAATGGCCGAAATAGTTAATACCTCTTTTATGAGGACAAAAAAAAATTATGTTTTGTTATATTTCGAAGGACTCGTAGTTACTTGATGTGTTTATCGTAACCATGTTTTATGATTCTTTGCTAAAGATAAAATTTGACATCCCATTGATAACACCCAAATACATTTCTTCACATATAAATCCATTTGAATCATTATATATGTCATAACTTGTTATCAATTCAAAAGTGACATGATACTTTTCAGTAAATACTTCTTTGATATTAAGATCTCCATATTAAGATCTCCCTGGTTGATCTTTATGGTAAGCGCAAGTTTGTGCTTGTAAAAAAAACCCTTCCTAGAATAATTAGTCTAATAACGGTTGTAAAGTTGACATTCATGCGATCTAGGATTACTCTCCAGACTTTAACGAATTATTCATTTTATGTGTAAAGTTCCCTCATCGCCTCAAACACTACTAAAACCACTTGCATCACATTAAATAAGATTCATATTTTAATGAATGCATCAAAAACACTTTGAATTTCCACATATATGTTTTTAGACAGTATTTTAATATGTATTTTATTCAACTTCCTCTACATATTTATGACTTACGTTTCTTATGTATTACATAAACTCTTTAGGAAACAAATAACACCTCCACTTCTTCAAATTACCAAGTGATTAAGAGGTATGAAGCCTTAATCAACCGCCTAGGGTCAACTAGGAGGCTAGGATAAGATTTTGAAGCTTGTTGAGACGTTGTGGAGGAAAGTGGGGTGATTTTGAGTGGTTGGAAGAGGGATTTAAGCCAATATTAGGGTATATTGACCAAAACAAGGGCAAAATAGGCTTAATTAGCTAATAAACGCTAATTGTCTATTTTGAAGAGGATTTTGACTTACGATTCATCGTAAAATGGTATCCTAAATGCGAAAGAGGTTTGATGATCAACGAAGTGCTTGTTGAATTGACCAAAGTGATAAGAAACATTATTTAATTAGCAAATATCATTAATTATAATGGAATTGGCAAGAATGAGAGTGATTTGTGTGCATTTTGGCAATAAGATTGCAAAAGTGGAATTTAGGTGTTTACATTTGCCCCTGTTTGAGGTGAATTTTGTGACTACACTTCAAATATAGCAGACAATCATAAACAGTTACATTTTTGAAGAAAAATTAGCAGGATGAAGGATGCCGTCTCAAGTATCGATGGGGTGATAGAAGAAGTCAATCAACGATCGAAAATATGATTAAAATGTATAGAATAAATAGGATAAAACGGGCGCAAAACCCTTGGTTATTTTAGAAGAAAAAAGGATAGGGATAAACATGGTTGTTTATTGCCCTAGGTGATTTGGAAGAAAAAATAGTAGTGATAATAAATGATAATGGAGAAATGATACAATTCAATAGCTAACCTAACCATGAAACCAAGTACATCAACAGATACTTAAACAAACACATTCAAGGCCAATTGCAGCACTAATGTTTATGTTATAGCCTTAGTTCCGGATGTTGTGGTTGTAACTACAAGTGGTTAAAAATGGGGCCCTACGCCATAATACATATGAGGGGAATAATGGAGGACACAAGCAGTCCATGGCAAAGCCTTCATGCACTATGAAATTCTCTAGCAACTCACGCGTTGCAAACTGGAATACCGCCTAGTACACAACCCTATCTTTTGTTAATGTCTGTAGATAACAGATGAATCCACAAGTCGTTTTGAAGACTAGAACAGAAAGAACATTCGAATTTTTTTTTGTAAAGAAAAATTTCGATGTTGGGGGAAAATGCAAGTGCTACAAAGATTCACTTAGTAACGTTGTTTACCATTTTTGAAAAATTGAATTTTTTTAGATTTTTAATGATTTAAAATTATACCAATTTATATTTAGGTTTTTGATTGTTTTTAAACTACTTTGTTTGGGTTTATTACACCTATTGTAATTTTGTGATTTAGAAAGGGGAAAGGGTGGCGGAAACATGGAAAAATTCAATATTTTATACACACTGGATGTTCTAACGAATTTAAGACAATCATAAATTTGTGAAATGTAGCTTAGAAGGCTCACGATGAAGAAGAGATTCGCCAAAAGCTTAAATCGTGAGAACAAAGAACAACACTAGAGTAAATTCTAAAAAAGGTCCCCAAAAAAACAAAAGAAATTTGGTAACAACATTTTTATAATACCTTTTTCTCCATAGATATCAATGTGTGCACGGGAAAAATTGATTACTCTGGTGGGAATATTTTGAAGACACTAAGTGGAATACTGATGTAGGGCATTAACTTATGTTAGACCATTACCTTTTGATCAAACCGGGGATTCCGTATTGAAATTTTACAGGGGTGGTTAGATATACATTAGAACTATTGCCAAGGAAAAATTTTCCCATTAGGTTGTGGCCATTATGGCCACATTTCATTCCCGGATTCTTCATCTAGTGGCATACAAATTGGCTCCGAAAATGTTATTTTTTGTTTGACTAGGTCTTAGAACTTTTTGATCACTTTATTTTTTCTTGTAGAAGAAGTCAAAAAATTTGCGTGAAATTTTTAATTTATGAAGGTACCTTTGGCACGAAAAAATTTGGGGCCCATCCGCATTTTTTCTAGTGGGTTTAATTTTTGGCATTGTTAAGGTTTTAGAGTAGACGTGAAATAAAAAGGAGGTTGTGTGTACCGAGTAAAAGTTAGTGTGGATTCCAAAATGAGAAATTTTTTTTTTTTTTTGAAACTCTAGTTTTGATTTGAAAGTTTTTGTGTGTCGGTTTGGAGGTATTTTCAATCTCTGTTAGTTTGGATTTCAAATCAAAAGCACCATATCCAATGTGTAAGAATGATTATTTTTCAGAGTTATTTTTGTGTGAGTGGATTTGTGGAAGGAGAGCCATTACGTTTCTGCGCTTCTCGCCAGATTGTCCATAGCCCCGATTGGAGATGCATTTTTATTTCTCATGTAAACATTTCTTCTACTTTAGTCAGTGTCCTATCCCTATAGAGATTATTGGAAATACCCTAGGAGAGAGGTTATATATTCAATTCTTCTTTACTTTTTGAAAACTTATTCAGCTCTCTTTATATAAAAAGGGGGTAAGAATTAAATTGAATGGCTTGATGGAAGGATGGTGTGCGAGTGATTGCAAGATAAAACATTGGCTAGTGTTAACAAGTATGTCCAAAGTCTTCTTCATAAATTAAGTTTTATTAGCTACCACATAGTGAAAGGATTTTCTTAAAGGCAGTCATTATTTATTTACCCAAGGGATTGAAAGTCACGGCACAATAGGAACCATAGCAGGTAAATGTCCCAAAAAATCGTGTTGCAAAATAGAATAACCCACAATATAAATCGATTGAATTAACAGGTGCATGCTTGACAGAGAAAATGAAAGAAAGGAACAAAGAAACATTCCATGTGTATACATATCTACCACTGCCATATCAATCTATAGGATAAGATTATAACAAACAATGTTTGCAATTTCCTTGCGAAGGGAAAATCAAGTTTTTGTGTTGTCTTACCAAGATTTCATATTATCCTCTAATTATCCATGATGGTAGTGAGCTCATACTTCAAAACCCTATTAAAAGCACTTATTAATCATTCTAGTAGACGGTTTCTATCATTGTTTCCCTTGAGTGTTACGTGCCCCCACATTATAGCCCCTACAAATTGAGATTACTACATCTGTTCCATTTGTGAAAAATTGATTTAAGTCTCCATATTGTAGTGTTACCCCAACTAAGACAAAAAAAAAATTCCGCGCTACTAGCTTCCTAGGTGGGTCTATCTCTATGTGTCCACCCCCAATTTACTTCTGTGAGCTTCAATTTACGGAGGTTTTCCCCTGAGTTCTGCAGCTTAAATTTAAAAAAAATTAACTAGTTTAAAAGCAAAGGAATCAACACCCAAAATGATCTTTAAAGTTATTAAAAGGCTAAGTTTAATGAAACCAATGATAGAAAGGATTAATTTAGAAAAAAATGGAGATTAAATGCAACTAACATATAACACTTAAGCGTTAATTTACTTAGTATGTTTTTGATTAACTAAAAATAGAAAATAAATAGATCTAAGAGGAACCAAATTGGGAATGGTTGTGACTCCACCCAAATGGGAGGAGATGTTCTCTAACACAAAAAACTATAATGTAGGTACCATACATTCCTAACTAAACCATAATGAAGGTTTAGGTTAAGATGAGCTTTGAATCCTTAAAGGAGTGTAGGCTCTTTAAAACATATGTATTATATTGAGGCTATGAATCAAAGAATGAGTGTTCAGATTAAGGCAAGAGGATAACTCTTTTATAGTTTCCTTTTGCGAGTACTTCTATTTTGGTTGATTTAGGACCAAAATCCCACCAACTATATGAGAATGATACATC